>JABXJD010000615.1:0-242465 GCA_013375575.1 Percina caprodes
GGTGCCACCTGCTCATTCCACACACATTGGCGCAGCATCGGGGCAACTCGGGGTTCAGTGTCTTGCCCAGGGACACTTCGATATGGGACTGCAGGGCCAGGGATCAGAACCCCAACCTTTTGATTGGCAGGCGACCGCCCTACCACTGAGCAACCGCTGTATTCTTAATATCTCACTACCTGTTTTTATTCTACTATGCTGTCACACCCCAAACGATCCTGACCAGAGATGGCTCGGATTGGAGAGAGATCCTCCATTTCACAACTTTGTGCCATAGTTTTGTCCACACCAGAGCTTGAATAACAGCGTTTATACAAACAACTTCAACCAAATATGCAAATGCATCAGAATTCACACCAAACAGATCGGATGTGGAGCGCGCTCCATGAAATGTATTGTCACGGTTTCAAGAGAATCCAAAAGCACATGCACAAAAACAGCACCAGGAGGAGACCACACTGTTGTGATATGATAAAAATACCAGACAGTACTGTATCTAGTCTCACGCTACAATAAATGCATATTATATAGATCGTTGCTCAACTTTCCACTCCCTTTGAGCTCAGACACTCATTTGCATAAAAACTGTTTGTAGTATATAAGCCCCTCTACTGGTGCAATGCAGAGGTTTTTAATTGAATGAATCCCCAGTGTCCAATTCAGTGTTGAATTTTTTTTTTTTATAAATTTGATTTGCCGAGGTACTTGGAAGATGTGAATATCCGTGTGCCGTGTATTTTATTTGAATGTCAGAAAATTACATGTTTTTCTTCCCATGGAGACTTGTTGCTCCGCTGCTCTCTATTAAGAGACATTTACAGGCAAATATATTCAAATTATTTACTTAGTGCAGCCTGTGAATTACTAGATATTTTATTATACATCTCCTCCCGGAGTCATTAGTATGAGTGATGTAGCCTGTAGCGTTCCCTCTAAACCTGCATAACTCTGGCATCATAATTCACAGTGAATGTTTTGAGCTGAACCCTGCCTCAACAGCTTGCTTCAACTCTCTGTCTGTGTTTATGCCAGTTGAACCTGGCAGTTTTGAAGATGAAGAGATTTTTAAATGCTGCTTTTGATGACTTCATTTGGTTGATGTCTGTCTCCCACACAGCCTCCTACATGGCTGCTCGGCGTGATGAGCCTCACTGAGGAGGATTGTTTCATCCTTTCAAAGGCATGCGGTAGATTGATGCAGAGTGGTGTATGCATTAGGAGGCTGTTTGTGCGAATATGTGTGTGGGCTTTATTCTTGCATGTACAGATTGTGCTGTACAAAATGAGGTTATTATCTAGTATTGTCTAGCTGGATTGGGGTTGAAGGCCAGAAGGCATCAACATTATCAGGGATGGGTGGCTGGGGATAGAGGGTGACACGGGAATCAATTGTCGATCCCATCCCGAGCCCACGAAAAAAATCCTGTCATATCTGTATCACGTGACCGCCCCCCCGCAAAGAAATCCTGTCCTGCAAAATCCCGAGGGAAAGACTCCCGGATCCTCTCCCTTTCCCGTTTAATTTCCTATGTTGTCTAAAGTTATCAGACTGTTTTGCGGACTCTGTAGTGGACACGCGCTTCACACCGCGAACAGGCTTGCGTGCCACCTGGCGTAAAAGAGAGAAAGAAAAAGAGCCGTCCGTTGCTGTCTGGAGGTTAACTAGCCAGTTTATATCACGTGTGTGCATTTGGTTATTCGTGTCAAATCACTGAGGATGCCACAGAGATTTAGGCCACACTATACACACATTACCTGTAGGCCTAGGTAACATGCATTACCTGCAGGCCTAGGTAAGATGCATTACCTGTAGGCCTAGGTAACATGCATTACCTGCAGGCCTAGGTAACATGCATTACCTGCATGCCTAGGTAACATGCATTACCTGCATGCCTAGGTAATATGCATTACCTGAAGGCCTAGGTAACATGCATTACCTGAAGGCCTAGGTAACATGCATTACCTGCATGCCTAGGTAACATGCATTACCTGCAGGCCTAGGTAAGATGCATTACCTACAGGCCTAGGTGACTCGCATTACCTGCAGGCCTAGGTAACTACGATCCAAATTATGAAGTTACTGTTTAATGCAGACACTTGTTTCATGTTGTGGTCAATTTTGAGATTTTGGTCTCTTTTGCTTTCATGTTGTCTTTTACTCTGATGGAAATAAAACTTCCAAAATACACATTTAGACACAATTTGTTTTAGGCTGCATCTGTAAATTACATATCTACATATTTAAACCTAACATTTCAGGGGAAAAGACTCTTAATTCATCGACTGGGCCTTGTTAAATGTGTGCATTTTAACACATTTTAATTAGTTAACACCTTATTTGTATATCAATGTGGCGATTACGTTACAAGACACAGATTTGACTGTAGCTGTTCACCTGGAGCGTCTCCAGTAAGTACAGAACGTTAGCTTGTGTGGCCATGATGCCTCAGCTAAACCTCTAACTTATCACAAAAGCTAGTAGCTCGTTAGCGAGACAGAATTGAAGTATTTGTCTTGTCTTTCGGCTAATCAGCTGTAAACTCGAGGCTGCTTAGTCTTTTGTTCATCACCACTCACCTCCACACAAGCCAAGACAAACTTGCTGGATCGGGGACTGCTGCCTCTTTGGCTACCTGCCCTCCTGTCTCTGTGTGTGTCTGTGGGTGATCGCAGAGAGGGGGGGGTTGCTCGACAATGCATCATCTTCCAACCTGATATTTAGATTTTATAACCAATAGCCTAAATACATTTGATATATATATCCATCAGTCAAATGTCAACTTCATCGTTTCCTGCCTTATTGAGTTTTGACTTCTTTATTGTTACATAGGAGGCTGAAGCTCATTCTGTTGGCCAGTGTTACATCAGATAATATGTCATTCTTCTCAGAATGACATATTCCTTGCTTGGTAAGGCTTTTTTCTTGAAGTAAAACTTATTGTCTAATATCGTCCGTCGTTGAGGAATTGTGGTTTCTTCTGCTGTTAACCTGGGTGCCTAAAATATAACTGTCAAAGGAAAACTTTTCTATTCTAAGTTTACCCTCGATTAGACGTTGAGGCTGACAGAAAGAGAAAGGCGGTGTGCTTGTTTTGGAGTCTGTGCGGAGGATAAAGCTGCAGAAAGCTCTCTGTCCAACCTTGCGGTTCAGCGGCTGCAGAGTCCAGGAGGTATGCAACATTTAGCTCCATTTTCCTCTGAGCCGCCTGTGTTTGTGCTCCACTGGTCCCTCCACTGGTGTTCAGGGAGGTGAAATGCCAAAGCTCAGCCGGGAAAAACGTTGTGTTTTTAACGGCTCGGCTCTCTCTACCTCAGCGAGGCTGTGCTGTCACCACACATGATCTCCTCAGGGATTACAGCACTCTTCCTCTCATTTCACCTCTTCAGACTATTGTAATTCATCCGTCACCAGTCCGGGACCTCCAGGTCAGAGCCTGCAGGGATGAAGAGCATCAGGAGGGGCTTCTGAGGAACAGAACTGCAGGCCTTCAGATGGCTGTAAAGTGGCCCGACCACATTTCCTAGCTCAGAGGATGTTTCCCGAATTGACCGGAATTGAGAATGCCAACACAAAGAAAGCGTAAGGTGAACGACATCTGGCTGAAAATGAGGGACGTCACGGCAGAAATTCGGGCAATCCTGTAAATGAAACGTCATCAATATAGACTACTCGATTACTAACAATTGAAATAAAAAAGATTGACTCTAAATTGTTATATGACTGTACATCAGGACTCTGAATGATATAAGCTGCAACAAATTGTCCTCTATAGACTTCAGACTGAGTCAATGACAAATCATTTCATCATCAAAGAGAAACTATTCAAGGTG
This sequence comes from Percina caprodes, assembly GCA_013375575.1. Classification (NCBI taxonomy): domain Eukaryota; kingdom Metazoa; phylum Chordata; class Actinopteri; order Perciformes; family Percidae; genus Percina; species Percina caprodes. Next base: position 3,832 of record JABXJD010000615.1, read on the forward strand.
CGGTGTCACTGAGGCCAAGCTGAATGTTCTGATGTTTTCAAGCAGCTGTACTGTAAAACTCTTCATATGCATATATGCAACTTTGATGTTAGATTTCTTAAAGCTGCATTATGTAACCAAGGGCGACAGAAAACTAGTTAAAACTATGTAACTAGTGCCTACCATACACTGGAGGACTTTGAACAGACTCAAGTCTGACACCATCTCACATCTAAAGACAATCATCTCACATCTAGCGTTAAAGACTGTCATAATGTAAAGAATGGGGATCTTGCACAACACCTTTCTATCCCCTGCTTTGACTCATCAATTCTGGACTCTGGTTGCGGTTACCTCTAGCTACTGATCTAGCGGAGGATTATCCCTTCAGTGGACTCTCCATCCTAACTCCAGACTGAACCTTCGTCTGCCATGACTACCGGACTCTGTCAAGTACATGTACTACAGTCTGTTTGCTTACGCCGGCTAGCTTCTGTTAGCTTCTTCTGTTTGCTGTAGAGCTCTTTTAGCTGTGCTCCTAAAGTATTCCTTGATGCAACTTCTCAACGTCATCTGCTACGTCGCTCCAGCTTGCATTGCTGACATAAAATCCCTCGGACTCCTACGTCGTCCTTGTTATTTGCACAGGGCCACGGGATGGAAGTCTCTTTACTCCGATCATGCCATACCTACTACACTGTCCTACCGAGGCTCCACCCCACAATGTCGTCGTCGTCATAGTAACCTCAGACCTTTAGTATGTGTTGACCGTGTCATTCCTCCCATCCCCTCTTACTCAGCATCCATAAATAATACTGCTTCATTAATGCTGCAAAACGCCGCTCCATTAACAACAAAGCACTTCTTATTCATACTGTTACTGCTTAACCGCAACCTGGCAAAATCATGAGGATTACATGGCACTTAACCAAGCCACCTCACCCGGCTATGTTTACATCCAGAAGCCCCACCCCAAGGGTTGGCAGTAACCGAAAGGACTTTCAGTACCCAATGTCACCTCTCTGGAATGCCTTGCGTTCAGTCTAACTGGATCGGCTCAGCAGATTGTCCTTATATACCACCTTCATGTCTGAGCTATCTGAGCTACTCACCTCTGTCTGCTCTAGGTCTCCTTCCACACTCCTTGGTGACTAATATCCATGTGGACTCCACCAGCTGCACACTAGCCACCGGACTTCTATCTCTACTGGACTACCTCAACTTCACACTGCTCCAGAAGGTTGTAGATCTCATCATGGATGTTGGTGGGTGAGCCATCTGCCCATCCTCTGAGGTCTGCAACCTTGGTGTAATCCAGGATCCATCCTCTCTTTCCATTCTCACATCAATTCCATCATCAAATCAGCCTTTTTTCAACTCAAAAACATCTCCAGACTCCAGCCATCATTCTCTGACTCCGTGGCAGAAACCCTCTTTCTATTCATGCTTTCATAACCTCCCGTTTGGACTACTGGGGTCCCCAGCAAAACCCTAAACAGGCTTCAGTATGTCCAAAACTCTGCCATCTGGGTCCTCACTCACCCCAACCCTCACCCACCTTCACTGGCTCCCAATTAAGTCCCGCATTACATATAAAATCCTCCTTCTCACCTGCCGTACCTCTCTGACCTTCTCCATCCATACACTTCACCCTGAAACCTGTAGTCCTCAGACACTGGCCTGCTCTCCATTCCCCACACCAGACTCTGTACCTTCGGAGACAGAGCCTTTAGTGTTGCACCCTCCCTGCAGATATCTGCAATGCTACATCCTAATGTGATACAAAGTACAGCTTATTAGGTATTTATGCTGTAACAAAAAATGCTGCTACTTAGGTATAGTTATCAATTGTATTGAATCTGCTTATATTTCCTTATTTGGGAAGTGTTCCTGCAGGAAGAGAGCTTCTTCCAGCAAGTCATAGTGGGCTTTCCATCTAAAAAACGACTTGAGATGCCTGCACAGTGTTGACTACTAATATTTATGCCATCCACATTAAGTAACATTAACATCCCCCAGTGTCTCATACCGAGAAGAACAAAAAGCAGATTAAATGTGATCTGTTTTGCCCTGTCTTGTCTTGTAGTCTAAGTTGATAACTATATGTTACATTTTCACGTAGTTACAGGATCCTGATCTGTAATTGTTTCTAGTAATTATGCAATAGGAACCCATGATTACGAGATAATGCAAAAAACAAACAAAAAATGCAATATATTTATTTGGAAATGTGTTCTTTGTCACTAAATAATATAATTATGCCAACGTATTACAGCTGAGCTAGAGCAAAATCTAATGCTGCTGTGACATCTGTATAATTTAACTTGTTAAAAAAAGACAGGTTAAAATGGGTCTCTCCAAGTGGAGTGTTATTGCTCTTTTAAAAAGTGACATCATCAGACCGTGGTGGATATGGAGAGGCAGATGAAGACAGTGTGCTGTTGAGATGAAGTACCCCAACGTTGATAGAGTAATCGAAGCTAAAGCCTTGTTGTCGGAGTTGTGGGCCGGCGAATCAGAATCAGAGTAATTGGCTCTTATCTCAGCGCTGGAGAACAACAGCCATTAACAGAGAGGCTTCAGAGTGAGGCAGCATTGGCATTAGCTCACGGTTCGGAGCTCAAGAGGAGGAGAGCTGTGAATATTTATTGAGAAGATGATATTCATGAATCTGTTTCTATTGCTCTGTATGTCTACCATGTGTCTTTTGCTGTTAAGTAAATTATTTCTCTGCAGCAACACTTCCCCCGTTTTGAGAAGTCAATTAAAACAAGACCAATTAACATTAATTAGTGTATTAGAGTATAATACATAATGTTTTTATTGCAGTCGATCATCCATGAAGCAATAAAGTGTGAAATGTGGGGGTTTCTCCTGGCAACAGTGATCGCTCTCCATCGGGATCCAGCCTGTAACAAGCCAGGGCGCCATTCATCTCCATAACACCACGTGATTACATCATTCATTCATCCACTTTATTAGCCTGTTCATTCATCTGATGTGGTGCTATTACAGCTAACAGACCTGTTTCCACCTGGGGAACATGGAACCTGCTTCTCAATGGTCAGACTCCACTCTGACGCTCACAGCCTCATGTCCACAGATACAACAGGAACGACGATGAAGCCGGGAACAGATCTTGATTTAAAGGCTTCTTTATCTTTGTGTATTACATTATCTTGTAAAGGACAGTGGGTAAAAGCTGAAATGCTTTTACCCACTGTTTTCTGATTTTTATTTCTTTTTTTAAGATAATTTCTGGGGCTTTTCCACCTTTTAATGGTGAGAAAAGGGGAAGACATGCAGAAAATCGTCACAGGGCGGACTCAAATCCTGGACCTCTGCGTCGAGGCATAAACCTCTATGTATATGTGCTCCTGCTCTACCAACTGAGCCAACCAGGCCACCCTGTCCTTTTGTTTTTAACAATTCTCTCAGACTAAGCGATGGAGAGCAATAATCTGCAGTCTGATAATGGGATGTCCTCAGTCTGTTTCTACTGTTGATCTGAAGAAGAAGCTCTTTTCATCTACTCTTATGAATTTGACCCATACAAATGTTTATCCTCATACTAAGATAGGAGACATTCCTGTTCCATCCTGCTGATGTGATCTACTGAGAGACTGCAGCGTCTCCGTCCCTGTTAAACCTGCAACTCAATGCTAATCTCCACTCCTCTTCAGCTGGTTATGGTCTTTATAGAGGCTAAACAATGTGATGCTCCCTGCAAGTGTTCGGTCTCTAATCCTAAGTGTTCTGGTACTTCTGCTCAACCATTGCCGCTATTCTGAGCATCTTAGTTTTGTCTCTTTCTTTCTGGAAAGATGAATGGATGTTGCCGTGAAATGTGTGCAAGCGTAGTAATGCTGTGGTTAAAGTTAGCTTGTTAGAAGGTCCATCTTTAATCATAAATCCTTGTAACAAGTACAAAACACTTACAACAAATGGACTTGTTGGGAAGCTAACAACAGCGCTAATTAGGGTGCCTGTAATTTGACTAATAATTAATAATAATGTATACTTTATTAATCCCACAAGAGAAATTACAATGTCTACACTCTGTTGGCCTGAACTATACACACATGCTTAGTACGTATAGATGCACTAATGGAGAGATGTCAAAGTGTGGGGGCGCTGCCCATGGAAAGGCACCCCGAGCAGTTGGGGGTTTGATGCCTTGCTCAAGACCACCTTGGCAGTGCCCAGGAGGTGAACTGGCACCTCTCCAGCTACCAGTCCACCACCATACTTTGGGCCGTATGGGGACTTGAACCAGTTCAATTCAATTTCAATTCAATTTTATTTACAGTATCAATTCATAACAAGCGTTATCTCGAGACACGTTACAGATAGAGTAGGTCTAGACCACACTCCATAATTTACAAGGACCCAACAATTCTAGTAGTTCCCTCCAGAGCAAGCAACAGTGCGACAGTGGCGAGGAAAAACTTCCTTTTAGGCAGAAACCTGGGACAGACCCAGACCCAGACCCAGGCTCTTGGTAGGCGGTGTCTGACGACCGGTTGGGGTTAGAATGAAGAGTGGCAATAACAGTCACAAAAAATAGTAGTTTGTAGTAGTTCTTTGTAGTAGTTCATGGCATAGCAGGGCACTGTGCAGCATTACAAGGCACAGCAGGACGTAGCAGGATGAACACGGCATCGCAGGACGTGTAGCGGGACCATGGCGACAGCTGCTGCCATGATTTTGGAGCCTCCCTGATCCAAGGAAACATGCTGGGCGAAAGAAGAACATAAGGACTCTGGGGAATGACTCCCCAGAGCTAGGTTAGTAACAAGCATTTCTGGGACATGGATGCACACAAATGGAAAGATAGAAAGATAGAGGAGAGAGGAGCTCAGTGTGTCAAAGGAAGTCCCCCAGCAGTCTAAAACTATTACAGCATAACTAGGAGAGACAGGGTAAAGAGAGGAGCCTGGTCAGGCTAGAACTCTCCCCAACCGGATCAGGCTGTATGCCCTTCCTCCCTCTAGTTTTATCACATTATTGATTATATGATAGATAAATCTGACATCTATGACGAGAAGCAGGTGGGCCGGGTTAGGCGGACGCTGCGACTCCTCACTCCCTAACAATATTCAATTACATTTTTTGCTAAATCACAACAACAGTTATCTCTTTGCGCTTTTCATACATGAGCAGGTCTAGACCGTACTCTGTGATGTTATAGAAAGGAAGGAAGACAGAGGTGCTCAGTGCATCATGGGAAGTCCCCCAGCAGTCTAGGCCTAAAGCGGCGTAACAAAGGGATGGTTCAGGACTTTTTCAAAGAGGAAAGTCTTAGGCTGAACTCATTTCTCTATCTTACCCCTTCCCCTTACCCCTTCCCCTCGTTTTTGCGCGTTCACACGGGACCTAGGGCTGTCCCATTACTTATGTCGACCGAGGCGTAGGGGTAAGATCGAGGGGTGTATACCCCTTGAAAGCAAGTGAGGACGCGAGCTCACTTGTAAACACACAAGCAACAACGGCTGCCGCATCGACCAGAGAGAAACATAAATGTAAGTATTTTAGGCTTAAATAATTGATTTAAAAGTTACGACAGTCTTGTTTTGTGGTCTATGCAGTCCTGTAGATATGTACTTGCAACCATGTTCTTAATTGAAACTTTTAAAAAATCGCTAGCTTGCGCTAATCTCTAACGCTAATTGCTAACGCTAAACGCTAACGTTAATGTTGATTTGAACAACAGTCCCGCATTTCTCTGCCTTGAATGGACTGTATACATCGCATAGACTGTATATATTAATATTAACGGTCTATGATACATCGCTACGTGCTTTACATATACCGCCCTGTATCACGCAGGAGGACACAGCAGCTGGTCCACTTTCGGGCTGAAAACGAGCAGAAGTCTCTTAAATCATGTGTTCATGTTGTAGCCATTCATTATTGCATTGGTACTGTTTTATTGTAATTTTTTGTAATTAATTACTGTCCATGCACTTGTATATTGTTGTTGGTTATGAAAGGGACACTGATGATTTGTGGGGGGGGGGGTCTGGAATATCAGAACAGCTGTATAATTTGTTTGTTTGTGGTCTTGTGTCTTTTTTGTGATTTGAGTGCCTTTTTATGTGTGTGACATGTAAGTTATGGTTCTAATAGTTGATAATGGTTCTGTAATATAATATATTTAATGTAATGTTTTGCCTGTTATGTTTAATTTATTGGGCAATAAAGACAGAATTTTGTTAACAAAATGTTTTTCTGAACATCAATGTCATTCAAAACGGTGATAACTGAAACAGATATACAACACACCGTGTGTTTGTGTGTGTGTGTGTGTGTGTGTGTGTGTGTGTGTGTGTGTGTGTGTGTGTACACATATGTATTTCAAACAGACCTAAGTATTACACAGATAACATCTGCCTCTGCACCACCAAAGGGAACATAACATAACTAAAACATATATAAATGCATATGACACTGTTGTCAAAACCCACACAATCAACAGAGACGCCATCTTGGAAGTTTGTGATCAATACTGTATGGTGATGTCACCAAGTGGTGTCCCATTTCATAGGGGTATGTTTTCACCCCTACCTCTTGCCCCTTAGTTTCTAGGGCCAAGGGGTAGGGGTAAGGGGTAAGTGGAAGGGGTAAGATGGAGAAATGGGATTCAGCCTTAAGCCTACTCTTAAATGTGGAGACGGTGTCTGCCTCCTGAACCCAAACTGGAACCTGGTTCCACAGGAGAGGAGCCTAATAGCTGAACGCTCTGGCTCCCATTCTACTTTTAGACCCTCCGGTACCCAACCCAACTCCCTATGGACTGAGCTACTGCCCCCCCACCCTTTTTTAAGTTAGTGCTGTCAGTTAAACGTGTTATTAAAGCGTTAATGCTAACCCATCAATTTTGTAATCGTGAGATTAACGTTATTTTTGGCCTAGCCAACTGCTGCAACAACTAGTAACGTTAGAAAAACTCCACAAAACACCAAAAAACACCACACCGGACGTAGCTAGACCGGAAACAAAACAACAGGCATGCACTTGTTTGGGCTTGCGAGCAGCTTGTGAGAATGTGTGGAATTAAAAGAGACATTGCTTTTTATTTTATTTCCATCATGAGTCTGAAAATATCATAGATGTGCAATGCGAAACGTGTGGAGTTACAAAACTATAAAAAAAAGCTAGAGTTTCTCTAACAATGGAGGTACCAGTAACAAAGAGGTCAAAGGTTAAAGCCACTGCACATTGACAATTGACACATGGACATACTGTACATACAGACTGACAGCAGAAATTCTTCACTCCTTCCAAAAATGATTTTCAAACAGCATATCAAATTCTAAGTGTGCTTTTTTTCTGCTTTGTGATTGGTTGACAGAGGTGTGTGACAGCGCGCTGGTGTCCAACCTGCCGCCATCGTCCTTCAGGAGCTCGTCCCAGCTGTCCAGCAGTCATGCGCCGGGCTTCGCCAAACTCAACAGGAGAGACGGTGAGGAAGAGTTTCTGCAGCAGAAGTAGAAGTATCTGATTGGGCTGGACTCATATTATTATTAAAGCTACATTGTGTAAGAATTTCTCCCATCTACTGGGGAAATTGTATATGACAACCAACTGAATATTACTTTCAACCCCCTCCCTTTCCGAGTGCATTTAAACTCCTACAGTGGCCGAACGCAACATTAGCGTCTATGAGAGTTCCTTCCAGTGTAATAATAGTTTTGTTATTTTGGTACCATTTCATTGCTAACATCAGCTATACAAACATATGCAAGCTAATGTTAGTCAAGTATCAGTGCTATCGTTATTCTGTATATTGTTAGAGATTAATAGTGTGAGGCAATGTTCACTGCATAGGAGAGAAGCAATAGAGGTCTGTGTTCTTAATATAAAGCATTATAGCCAATATGAGCCGTATGAACAATGTCAATGAAACCAAAATGAACTCTTAGTATCTCCATGGTTACACGCAGCTGTTCTAGCTGTAGCTGGTATGTGTTACATGACGTGAGTTGTCTGCCAGGGAAATCACGACACATGTGATTACGTTTATGTTACAAGGTAGACAATCCTTTTTCATCATTGAGGAAACGTATCCTAGACGTCGAGCTAGCGTTATGCACAGCCATGCTATAGTTAGCCAAGCAACAATCGGCAGAATTAGCTTTTGAGAAGAAAGCCGGCAACTTCGGCGTCCCTTTTAAAATCCTTGCTCCTTATGAGCTCTTTCCATCTTGGAAAAGCCACTCTAATATTAACTTTGGTGTTGTTGCTTTGCCTGTCGCGTTGTCTATTTAATTCTCTTTTTAACTTCCTTGGCGACTCCGTTACATGTCCTATAGAGAATAGGCGCGATGCTCCAGCGTCAACCGGCTTTCAAACCTGTAAGTAATCTTCTCCCCCTCCCTGGCATTCGTCACGCTGCCACTGAGCGTAAAAGCGTGAAACAGGGAGGTATGTAATGTATTTTAAAGATGGAGGGTGCAACATGGTAGAATACACACGAGCGAGTCTCTGGAAGTAATTACACATGAATGAGCACATGTTTGTGAAAGAACAAAGGTTTTTTTTGCTAAAAATCTACTCAAAAAAATGACACAATGGAGATTTAATATTGTTGATGTTGCCAGGGTATTAGGGAATAATGTTTATACTGCCTTGTATTGTTTTTATAAGAGGGGATATGAGCTTCTCCTTTAGTCCAGTGAAATGGAAGGTTTACCTGAGGCAATAGAGAGGACGCCACGGTGCTGTTAACAAGCACTGCTGCTCAGTAAAGAAGAGACATTTGCTAACAAATATTTTCACTGGATTCACAGGGACAGAAGTTTTAAATTGACGTCTGAGAGACTAAAAGGAACAACAAGCAATAACTGCTTCGTCCCATCTTTATTCTCCATAGACGTTGTTCGTGTTGAAGGTGAAGGATACATGTGAATGTTGTTTTGGCCCAACATAAACCCAGCAGGGAGTTCTGTGCTGGATGTGAGGCTTTGAAAAAAATAAAGATGGAGCTTTCTGCAGGGAATGGGCTTCACATTAAAGTCCAGAATCAGCTGGCAGGGCCAGATGGGTTGAATCTGGATCTGAGTGATTGTCAGCCCCTAGGAAACTAAAGGAAGCAGCGCCTGCAGAACACTGCTCAGGCCTCAGTTTGTTTAATTGTCGAGACTCTGTCGCAAAATTCTGCCACGCTGCTCTTTGTTTTCCAGACCTGACTTTGATTTTTGGTATAAGTGAAGTGAGAAAGCTCACCACTTTGGTACTGGCACGCATCTGTAGCACATGTAACCCCCAATTTCCACCAACGGCGGCGAAGCCAATAGGTTTCTGTTAAAGTCAATGTGTGTATTTTCACTGACTGCGGAGCGGCTGCGTCCCAGCGCCGCATCAATTCAGCGCAATACATATTCATAGACAGTTAAAGAAATGGACCAACAGATCCCGTTGCTCTGGACCGAGACCAGTGTAGTCTATTAGAAGCTCTTTTCCGGTGATGGCTAAGCGTTACTGCGCAGCCTCCAACTGAGCTTGAAGACGTAGATAAAAGTACTTTACTGTCCCTCAATGGAGCAGTGGGCAGCCAATCACAGCTCCAGATCTGAGCCTTGATCAAGGGCACTGGCTGAAAAACCTAGTACATGTTTTTTGATGGTGGGGGGAAAACCGGAGCACCCGGAGGAAACATACCAACTCCACACAGAAAGGCCCAGAACGACCTGGATTTGAACCCAGAACCATTTTGCTGAGGCCACAGTGACGTGAGCAACCTGTCTGAAAGTTGTCAGTTTTCTGGTAGCTGTGCCAAGAGAAATCTCAATCATTCCCAATCAAACAGCTAATGGAAGTCCAAACTGCCTGCGAGCTTCTCCTGTACTGACTGTAAAAACTAACTTAGCGAAGCCAGTCAACTGAAGTGCTGCTGACATTTCTTGGTCCCTTTTATTAACTGATACAGCCAAAGATGTCAGATATGGAAAATAAAAACTGTGACCTGTGACCATTTTCATGTATTTTATTTTTTTTGTCAAGACGTTTTTAAAATCACAATGGCCACTAAATAAACCCTCTGAGGTCTGACGGCATTTATGGATTTTTACTTATCTTAATAATACCTTGACAAACTTTGGCCTTTTGACCGAAAACAAAAGCAAAATAAGTATTTTCCCTTCTCCATCCATCCATCCATCCATCCATCTTCATCCGCTTATTCGATATTGGGTCGAGGGGGGGAGCAACTCTGGCAGGGGACCCCAAACTTCCCTTTCCCGAGCCACATCAACCAGCTCCGAGGCCAGGTTGAAGATATAATCCCTCCACCTAGTCCTGGGTCTTCCCCAAGGCCTCCTTCCAGCTGGACGTGCCCAGGAGCCATCCTTACCAGATGCCCGAACCACCTCAACTGGCTCCTTTCGACGTAAAGGAGCCTCAGCTCTACTCCGAGTTCCTCACGGATGACTGAGATTCTCACCCTATCTGTAAAAGGACCACTTGTGCCCTGGATCTTGTTCTTTCTTTCTTGTGCAGGATTTCCCCATTTCTGGTCTTTATATCCCTGCCTCTGCTCAATTACTTTTATCCCCGGTGGGAACAAAATGTATCCCCCCCTCCCTCAAAGTGATCATCTACTACACCAATAGCCTAGAACATATATTAATTGTAAAATAGAAGGACCCTGTTTTAAGTATAGGGCTGTACCATGAACAGTAAAGTGCGATAGAACAATTATATCATAGCCGCTGCTGTTGGTGGTTTTTTTAGCCGCTACAGAGCACCTGGACGCTACCAGCAGCAGTTGTGTAGCCGCCAACAGGTGACTGTGAACCGTCTACAGACACCGCCAGATGATGGGCCTTTCAGTGGCCATGGTAGTGGAGTTCTACCCGAAGAAGTGAGCGTCATGCGGCGATGACTGTTGAGTTTAGGCACCAAAACGACTGAACTAATATGGATTAAAACACTTCTTTCATGGGTCAAAGTATTTGGTTTTCGCTGCATAATAAACTCCGCTTTCCGGCTTTAAAGTGCTGTGTAGACACCACGTTGTGCTATTTAATGGGATATTTCATGGCATTATTTCATTATTTTAAGTCAGCCAGGTTTGAGTGCCCCCAGCCCCCCATCCCACCAGCACAACCCCCCTCCCCCTCTGCTTTCTTTACAAATTGTACCCTGCGTATGAGTGTTTGATTCACCACCTGGATTTTTGCTTCCAAAGCAGATAAATTAGCTTAACAAACAACTGAACAATGACAATAACATTCATGCATCTTCTAATCTAGCTCTAGCATGTGGTGGGTAGATAAGGAACGCCGTCTGGGTGTGTGTGTTTGTGTGTGTGTGTGTCACATTTCCTCCTCAGCAACATTCACGGCGCAAGATCCCGGAAAGTGATTCCGGCTGCTCGCCAAGGAAATCAGTGGACGTCTCCGTCTCATTTCCATCTCCTGCTGCTATTGCTATGCCTACTCCAGTTGTTCTCTGGGGAGCAGCTTTGCTCTCAATTCATTTACCCACTAAGTGCACAGAAATGATCAGCGTCTTGAAATATCACTTACACAGCATCTTTACAACGGATTTAATCATCCTTGCAGCAGGAATATATAACGCTACACACATTCAGAATGATCCTGGTAATGTTTAGGTGAATATCTATCTTTCAGATAGGGATGCACCTTTGTATATCACCACCCACACTTCACGTGAAGCCGACTTGAATAGTCTCTATTATTACTATTATCTGATGAATCGGCTTCCAAAACAGAACATCAGCCCGGTTGAGCGATATTGTGAAAGTTGGACCGACTGTGTTCTTCCATGGTACACACTGCAGAGCTTTGAGCTAAATGCTAACGTCTGCATGCTAACACCCTCTAAATGACAATGCTAAAAGCTGATTTAGCAGGTGTACTTTGTTTACAAGTATTTGATCTGAAATGAAAGTATTGGACACATTTTAAACTGATCATGACGCTAGATGAAAAGTCAGTGGAACAAGTTATTAGCATAGATATAAAATGGATAGAAAGAACATTGGACGGTGGGGCGTGGTCTTTGATTGGTACACAACAAAATGGCGTTTGTTGTTCGTTGTCATGGTGTTTTTTTTGTGATTGTTGCGGGCAAAAATCCTTGATTATGCGGCATGTTTTCTTAAAAAATGCGGTGAAATATGCAGGATATTTATGCAATTTTATGCAATGAAATTGTGGAAACTTGCAAAAATTGAGGGAACTTCCAAAAATTGCAGGAACTTCTAAAAATTGCGGGAACTTCCAAAAATTGCGAGAACTTCCAAAAACTGCGGTTTGATGAAAAAGAGACTGTGTTTGTCTTCTCGCGTAATTACGTCACTTCATAATGTTCCCATGGCAACAGGGGAAGTAAACATTTGTCAACTTTCTCCCAAGATAAATGTGACAAAATGCATAAATATGCAGACTTTAGCTGATTATGCATTGAATTATGTAATTGCATAATCACGTTTTTCTGGAGGGACTGACCTACTCATCTGGCGATTTGGGTGAAACATTAAGTTCTTACTGCTCCACTGCTCGTTTGTCCAAAACCTCATCACCTCCACAACTCTCCGGAAGTCGGCTTATACGTTAGTTCATACCTTAGCATGGCAATGGTACTCATACAAATGGCTGCTGCTCTGCCCGTTCAGCATTGTTGACTGAAATAGAAATGGGATTTCTATCCTTTTCATTTCTATCGTTATTACAATTCATCCTCTGGGGACCAGGAATGTTTGTAAAAATGGGATTGTGACCCATCCAATCATTGTTGTCCATGGCTATTTACTTAACCCTTGTATGGTGTTCGGGTCTGTGGGACCCGTTTTCAGAAATTATGCTATTTATTATTTCTTCTAACTCAAACTCATTGGTCTTGGCTCATTTTCTGTGACGAACATAAAAAATAACTTATTTTCAATGACTGCACACCGTACACCCCCCTCCTACACATAACTATTACATATGGTGTTTGGGTCTACTGGACCCGAGTGTATTTAATTGTAGTTGCTATGAAACTATGTTGTATTTCTGCACCTGCTATTCTCAGACAAAGTTCCAAATTTGTTACATTTCCAGCACTTTTACCTGTTTTGATTGAGTTATAATAAATAATGATCAAAAATCTTTTTTATAATTGAATTTCCTTGTTCTCTCACAGAAAACGAAATTGATCATATGATCATAAATGTGATCTCACAGGGGTAAACGGCAAATATAAAACCATAAATGATGTATATAGCATTGGTAACTGAGCTTTACAAAAATTGTAATGTCTGTATTGATTTAAAAGCCCAATAATGTGGTGGGACCATCAGACCGGGAACATTGGCTGTGTAACAAAATATTACAACAACACACAAGGGTTAAAATGATGCTATCACCTTGTTTTATCATTGCAACTCTGCCAAAGGGAAACAATAACTTCATGTAATCTATTTTTAATCAGACACGTTATAAAAGCCAGCAGCCGTTCCCCTCTGCAGTGAGACCAGAGGACCTGACATTGTGACCTGATGTAGCTGATCACAGTGAGGCCTGCTGGCTCAGAGTCTGACACCACAAGTGGATGAAAAGCCCTGATAGTCTATTGATTGGACATGAATGGCCTACTACCGGGGACCATAAGGATGAATGAATGCAATTTTTCCTCCTCACTTTTTTTTATTTCTCTCTTGCTTTCCACCCTCTTCTTTTTCCACCCTTTCTCTGTCTCACCTATTCCTTTTCTCCACCACCTTCATCTGAATTCCGTCATATTTTCATTTGCATTGCACTATAGAAGTTATCGGTAACGCCACTGAAATTATGCTGTAAAGAACTTGAAATTGATTATCATACAGCAATCAATCATTGAAAGTGAAATTAAACTTTAAAAGGACCCTGTGAATTGGGACTGACTGTTTAACAATGGCCAACTAGTAGTATCGACTTCCATATTTAATTGTACCCCGTGGTTTCCGAAAAGTTCCAGTGTAGACTCCATCACAGTGAAGACCTTTGCACACCAAGTCAATATTTTTTTTGGTCCAATATTGTTGGATGTTTAACCCTCATGTTGTCCTCGGGTCAAATTTGACCCGTTTTAATTTTTTTTTTTTTATCACAAAAAATGGGCACTGAAAATGTCAACATTAGAAATATCAAATAACTTTGGAAAAAAATCAAAAAAAGCATCCACAACATTGAAAAAGTGACACAAATGTCGGAAAAAGTGATAAAACTTGTTTTCATGGTTAAGGGTTAAGATTAGATTAGATTAGATAGACATTATTGATCCCAAATTGGGAAATGTCAGGTTTTATCCATGACCTCAGTAAGAATTAAAGATTAAGAATAAATATGACTTTACCAGCAAAAAGCACCACAAACGACAAATAAAGTAAAGAATTTTGGCAGGTGATTGCAGAACAGCTTGGAATCTGTAATGGTTCGATATGGCATGGTACGAAAGATTAGACTGCAGTGATTGTGTTTTAGGCAGCTAAAAAATAGCTTGTTGCTAATGTCATTCATTCACTGGTTGATGTTGGGACTAGTGCTGTCCAAGTGATGTAGTCAGACTACAACAAAACCAGACTCACTGCTTGATACCGGTATCTTTTGCGAATACTGGCGTGCATGATGAAGACCGGAGGACCAAGGGGAGGAGGAGGGTTGTGCTCTTAGTAAGGCTGCACGATTATGGCCAAAATGATAATCACGATTATTTTGATCAATATTGAGATCACGATTAATTATCACGACCTAGGAACACTCTATAGCCCTGCGAGCTAACAGACACTAACTAGCACCCTAGAGCCCTGTGAGCTAACAGACACTAACTAGCACCCTAGACTCCTGTGAGCTAACAGACACTAACTACCACCCTAGACCCCTGTGAGCTAACAGACACTAACTAGCACCCTAGAGCCCTGTGAGCTAACAGACACTAACTAGCACCCTAGACTCCTGTGAGCTAACAGACACTAACTACCACCCTAGACCCCTGTGAGCTAACAGACACTAACTAGCACCCTAGAGCCCTGTGAGCTAACAGACACTAACTAGCACCCTAGACCCCTGTGAGCTAACAGACACTAACTAGCACCCTAGAGCCCTGTGAGCTAACAGACTCTAACTAGCACCCTAGAGCCCTGTGAGCTAACAGACACTAACTAGCACCCTAGACCCCTGTGAGCTAACAGACACTAACTAGCACCCTAGAGCCCTGTGAGCTAACAGACACTAACTAGCACCCTAGAGCCCTGTGAGCTAACAGACACTAACCAGCACCCTAGAGCCATGTGAACTAACAGACACTAACTAGCACCCTAGAGCCCTGTGAACTAACAGACAGTAACTAACACTGACCACTGCTGTTACTCCATCCTCTGTGACTGTCTACATCTAGAAACTAAGCTCTAGGGAACAACTCCGACTGGCACATGATCATACAGTAGTTTACGGAGCAATAGATTGGCTTTGCAAAAAAACAGAATGACGCATTTTAAATATCGCTCGATCACGCCAATTTGATCGCGGAAGCCAAAATCGCAATCGTGATTAAAATTCGATTAATTGTGCAGCCCTAGCTCTTAGTCTGAAATGACAACTGAGCAGCAGAGATAGACAAGTTTGAAACAGGGATGTCATGCTGTGATTGGCTTGTGAAATTCATGGATGCTTCTGATTGGTTAAAAATAAAAGTGAACAGCTGTTCAGTTTAGAAGAGAGAGAAAAGTGATTACGTTTAGAAGTCTTCCTGAATTTATGCTGTGCTCCATTAAAAATCTAAGACATATCAAGAACAGTTACCTAGGAACGTAAAATTAAAAATGTATAAAGCAAATTCTGGAATAAAGATCTTAGATAAGAAAAAATTAAGGTTTAATCATCCTAAAATGAGATTTTTGACTTTTGTGTCCTTTTGCAGTATGGCAATTAAAAAATTGTAGCTCTTTCCTGCTTCAGCGGCAGAGACGCTGCAGTGTTTCCCAGCCTGCTGCTGTCAGTGCTGCATTGAGCCCATTAGCTTCCTGGTGGACTCTCGCTGTCACACTGACATGTTATCAGGCTGCTGAAATTACCCTCCAGACTTTGTATTCTCATGCAAATGCCCAGCGCTTATTCTGGACGTGGCACTTACATTAGTCTGTCTGTTACATGCCTTTCCAGCTGCCTATACATTCCTTTCAACTGCCCCTCTGTCTGTCCGTCTTCTTCCTGTCTTCCTTTCAGCCTCACTGTCTCCCCCTCTCTCTAACCCTGTCTGTCTCTCTGTAGCTGTCTGATGGAATAGCAGTACATCCTTAGTCTGGATCAATGAAAGTACAATGATGTGCAATTTCATGCAGTGCAACAT
This sequence comes from Percina caprodes, assembly GCA_013375575.1. Classification (NCBI taxonomy): domain Eukaryota; kingdom Metazoa; phylum Chordata; class Actinopteri; order Perciformes; family Percidae; genus Percina; species Percina caprodes. Next base: position 20,146 of record JABXJD010000615.1, read on the forward strand.
TTAATATTTAACCATTTCATTTCATTGCTGTGCAATATTTATTATTTAGTACCTAACCATTTCATTACAGTTATTAATACTTAACTACTTTTTGCATAATGTGTATATAAAGCTATTTTATATATGTATGCAGTTGCTCTCAGGACTGTGCACCAGGTCCACCCCTCTCTCTTTTTTTCTGCACTACCTATCATTTTTATATTTTATATTTTTATATTTCGTGTTGACACTGTAAAGGGGTTGCTTTAATCTTGTTGCACAGGAACTGCACTTGATAATAAAAGAATTCTATTCTATTCTATTCTACATTTCATGGATAATTGCCTGACATCGCACCGGCTGTCCTCACCTTGCGCCTATGTGTTGTCGTTCTCAATCAACAACCTCCGAGCTAGCGAGCTACACGCTGAAAATGTCAACTTCTGAAGAAGATTTAGATGGTGCAACAAGGCAGGCCTGCTTGGTTCTTTTGGGGAATGATTGTCTCATCCCTCCTCCAGGAACCTGAGCTCGTCTAATCAGTCTAATCAATTTGAGCTATTCCACAGTCTCGGATGAAAACACAGGGCGAGCGTGCCTTCTCCTTTGTGGCCCCGAGACTCTGGAACAAACTTCCCATTCACATTAGGTCCTCCTCTACTGCCGAGATCGCTAAGTCTCGTCTTAAAACACATTTTTATTCTTTGTGGCATGATTTAGTTTAGGGATATTTGTATAGAAGTGTGTTTGTGGTGTTCATTGTGTCTATATTTTTTATTATTTTTATAACATATTATAACCTTATTCAGCACTTTGTTCAGCCTAGGTTGGTTTTAAATGTGCTCCACAAATAATACGGCATTTTCTCTCTTACTGGGACGTTTTGGGACCGATTGGTGGGATTGTTGTGACGAAGAGCCAATGAGGTGTAACCATGTATCAGCTAATTTAAATAGCTCACCTTACTGTATTGTGTCAACAGTTTAGCTTAGCTTTATTTAATATTGGATGAGGCGTTTCCTTTTGCAAGGTGCAAATGTTCCACCGAAACAAGTTCCTTCCAGAGACTATTTTGCTGCGCCACCGTCGCTGCATCCGAAGATTAGCATCGCCCAAGACGATTGTGATGTTTTTTTTCTCCTATCCCAGAATGTATGTGTGGGGGAGCCAGACCTTACTCCACAGCACTGTGGAGATAGGGCTGTCAATCCAAGACAAGTACATTCTTAGTGATGAAACAGTCCAGGCTGTCAGGGGTGGGCTGTACTTGGCTACTCATCAGAGATGTTCCGATACGCCTCCGATACTGCCTAAAACGCTGGTATTGGTATCGGTACCAATCCAATACCATGTAAAAAAGCCCTAAAGAAAATCTACTTTAAAGTAGTTTATTTATGTTCTTTTTCTGTCAAACTGGATGAAAATAGAAAGTTCTGTGGCGTTTATTGTTTGTGTTGGTTCACAAAGAGTTTAACCAGAGCCAGACCGATAACAAAAATAGAATTCATATTGCGTCCATACAGGGATAGCAGTACACAGCTGTTAAAACATAATGACATATATTTTACAATGGTATCAGATCAGTACTTGATAACAGCCGATACGCAGGTTCAGGTATCAGAATCGGTATCGGGAAGCAAAAAATGGTATCGGACCAGTCCCAATTAATCTGAGAGAAAAATGACATTCACACTCCGATATGGAGCTCTGCAAACATCCTCTCCAGAATGCATGGAAACGAACAGGCATTTCTGTGGCATCCCTGCCATCTCTGCAAATTTACAGTATATCCTCTGTACTTTTTGTTAATACCAAAAATCAAAACACCAAAAATCACCTGTGACAAGTCATTACAGAACATTCCGTCATATTAACACAGTATATTAGCCCGTTTTTCTAGGGACTTTTCTAACAGTGCAGTATAGTTAAAGTGCCCATATTCTGCTCATTTTCAGGTTCATAATTGTATTTTGAGGTTGTACCAGAATAGGTTTACATGGTTTCATTTTCAAAAAACACCATATTGTTGTTGTACTGCACATTGCTGCAGATCCTGTTTTCACCCTGTGTGTTTAGGTCTCTGTTTTAGCTACAGAGTGAGACATCTCACTTCTATACTATCTTTGTTGGAAGTCACACATGCTCAGTTGCTCGGTAAGATCCCATCAGCTAGATAACTCTTTCTCCAGCTGTGGTCAGTCCAAGGCAGGATTAGCTGGGAGACTTCTTCTAGACGAGGGCCACTTGTGGAATACCTGCAGAACAGGGACAGGAAGTAGTTCTTTTGGAGATTATGGTCAACTAGTGGGTGTTGTAGCAGTGGTTTGCCATTGAGAACGAGCTAGCATGCTAGCGCAAACATGTGCTAGTGACGTAGAAAGCCGTGCAGATGTTGAACAGCTCACCCGAAGGCTGAAGGCAGAGGACATTGGAGCATGGATAGTTTTTTTTCATAATATGGGTACTATAAACACTATGGTCTGACCTACAGTACATCTGACGTTTCTCTCAAGCAGCAACGTATATTTCAGTAGCCCAGTTTGTTAAGGTTTAGTAGTTTTTCAAAGGAAAACCTTACAAACTCTGGGCTAACCCTGTTCCAGTGAAAGCCAGATAAGGCAAAAATCATGCTAAAGTCATGGAGTGTGAAAAGGTAGCTTACATCACTATTCCCTGATCCTCTGTCTGGCCATCATGAGCCTTGATGTCACATTCCTGACCTCCATTATTTTTCACTTCTCTCAATATTTGGTTGGATCGTCTCTCGACGGACACTGGGAGAGAGAAACCATGGCGATCTCTTTGATTTAAAATGACAGCCATGACAGAAAGCCATCAGACCGTCACTTCACCTCCATTACAATAGTGTGACTTATACGAACAGGGTGGACACAATATATATTTGTAACGCCTCTCTGTCTTCTCCCTCTGACTGTGATCTGCGTGAGTAAAGGTCAGAGTGTCTGCTTTTTTTTTCATTAAAGATCAGGCTCCAATATCCGCCAGACCGACACCGATTCTATTTCACAGCTGAGCTTTTTCTCCTCTGCATTTCTGACTGTCAACAAAATCTGTTGAAGTTGCAACTATTGGTCGTCTTTTTGAGCTTACATGACACTCAGGGTGAGAATATATGCCGTAATATAACCAGTGTTGGGAGTAACACGTTACAAATTTAACGCAATTACAGTAATATATTCCTTTTGCTGTAACGCAGTAATATAACACATTACTAATTACATTTTGGTAATATTATACTTGTTAAAATCTCAGTAACGCAAGTTTTTTTAAGAATTCCCCAACATTCTTCACAGGAAAAAAAAGCCTGAGCATTATTTCCTGTCGCTGTATTCGATGGTTGAGATGACTGCAGAGACAGATACATTTGCAAGATGGATATTATTTTCAGGAGGTGTGACGCTGCGTTGAAGCGTCATAAGGTCTCTGTCCCCCGTGGTCGGAGCCAGAGACGGGATGGACAACATCTGTGTCCCAAGGGGACGGTCAGCGGGGACAGCAGTGTGTCCGAGCTGCTGACAGATATATATCGGGAATAATCATTGCACTTTATCAGCCGTGGAGAGTAACTACGCCTGTTGTGGAATGGTTTCCCATGACGACCGTGTCTTTTACTGGGACCATTTGTTCAATATGTTGCAGTTTTACAAACTAGAAAGCGAACAACTTAAGCATGACGAACAGGTTTTGCATCTAGCGTCTCACGTTCATCTCAGTAAACTAGCAAGAGAACACAACAGAAAACGTCCGTGTGGGTTGCTTCAAAATAAAAGCACTTCCTGTGACGGTTCGCAGTCAAACTAAATTCCTGTTAAACAAATAATTGTTATGTTCCTTTTCACATATCAGCTGTAAATCAAGTACTGTTAATAATGTAAATAGTGAGTTTTAATCACACTATAATTGACCATTTCCTTTTATACCACCTTAGTTTTAAAGTAGACAACATGAATTTTGCTTCACAAACATTGTAAAGCAATGTACTTCAATACAACTGTAAGGTAGTTTTAATTGAGTATTTTCATTTTCTCCTACTTGCCGATTGTACGTTTTAATGATCTATTTGTATAGCTTTATTTTGCATATTCATATATATATATTCACTATCTAGTGGATAAAGAGGAGACTACTTTACCGGTAGTGAAATTCAAGTCAAACTTCCGCTGTTATTTTGGTGAAAGTAACTCAAAAGTAATGCAAAATTAGTGCAGCATTACCATTTAGAGACAGTAATATTGTAATATAACTAATTCCTCAAAAATGACAGTAACTAGTAATCTATAATATATTTCATTTTGGAAGTAACTTGCCCAACACTGAATATAACCATATGAAAAACTATTAGGTCAACCTTAAGAAACAGATGCTGCATTCCTGTAAAAACAAAGCAGAGAAAGGCTAGCAAGAAGAGGGGTAGACTTAATCAACTTTCAAATCTAAATGATTCCATATATTCTGCATATCAGCAGCCTGATAAAGCCCCAATCCAACAAATTTGGTGCAACATAGAAAATTAGCATGGGGCGTGACAATTTGTGGTTTTATTCACATGTAGCTTGTCATTGAAAACATCATTCAAACGTTCTCTGGGATTCAGACCCCCAGGGTTGTTGGCATTCCTGGTCTCAGATGTGGTCTTCTGTGATGGTGGGTGCTCTCTGGAAATGATGGTGGAGACTTCAACAAATGACATGAGTCCGATGACTTCAGATTTGAGGCAGCTTTATTCAATATTGAACAAATCTCTCATGAGGGAGAACAGTTGGCCATACAATCAGATGCACCAAGTTTTCTCTTTGACTCTAGGATAGAACCCATATCTTTATAGTTTCTAGGACCTCCCTTCTGGAAACCAGGATCTCATCCTTACTGGTGCCAGTTCTCATCATCAGTCAGACTCCAATATCCTGTAGACCCCTTACCAAGGTCATAGAGGAACCGTACCTAGTTGTTATTCAGCTAGATATTCTCCCCAAATTTAACTAATATTTCCTGTTATGAACCACGACCCCAACATCTGGATCCTGACCAGTCTTCTCACGCATAGGGCTCCTTACCATAAACACTCTGGACCTTCAGCTCCCAGAAGAAAGGTCCCCCTCTGACTACCCTTCATGAAACACATTATAGAAGACGTAAACATATGAAAATACATTTGGATACCTGCAGAAGGAGTATTCAACCTATCATTCTGGCACCTTCTTCACAAATTAAAAAATTCGTTGCACCTTTAAAGTCAAATTATATTCTGACTTGTCTTTCAGCCAAATCACAGGGGGAATGTAAAGCAATATGATCCCTTAATCTGAAATCTGTTCCAAAGTGATCTGAAAATGAAAATGAGTGAAATCTGGAAGACATGGTGTGTAGGCTTTATGTCGTTAAGGATTCGGCTACAAATATAGATAGATAGTGGAGATCGGGTTAGAAGAGAAGAGCATTGTCTTTCTTAAAGGGACGGTACTCAACAATCAGAACATTAATATAGCAAACACACATGTGCCAGGTAAAGATATAGTGGGAGTATGGCTGTGTGTGTTGTAGGCCTGTATGAGCTTCTTTCTTCTTTGTTTTGATAGCCGGTCCGGCTGCAGGTGCATGTGTATGGCGTCAGGATTATATCATGTATAAAACATGCTCACGTGTAAATTAGAAACAAAACATAGGGGGTGGCACCTGTGCATATAAAGCTAAGCAGCACAGAGCAGCCACCCTGCGCTGGAGGATGTGCAAGCTCTCGCAGGTCAACTCTGTTTGCAAAATTCGCCCCCATTTGAAACGTGACATTTGACATTTTGGGGTGGGCACTGGCCCTCCTAACCCTAACCCTTACCCACATGGAGCTCATTAGTTTACCTTGATTGACAGCTATCGTTACAGGAAGCTCTGAGTTGTTGTCCCGGCTGAAGTACTGTTTGTCTGTCTTTAGCGCAAGTTAGCAGCTTAAATAAAGGAATGTTTAAGGGTCTCGTATCCCTTCTGTTGTTGGGACCTTTGCGTGTATGTGCATAGAAAAATACTTTGTTACTTTGTTTTGGCCTAACACACACACACACACACACACACACACACACTAATTATTATATTGCATCAAAGTCCCTTGTTGATGCTGTTTTGTGTCAGAAAGGATACTGAAATAGTGCACATTGCTTCAATAATCCAACTTTAATTGATTGCTTTTTTTCTGTAGGAAGACCAATCAATACATTACAACACAGCCCCTTCACTGATGAGATTTAATTTGTGGGTGGATACACACTGTAAAACAAGGCCACTGTGAAACAAATCAATGCTTCAAGATCAAGATATTCCCTCATGGGAGCATGGTGTAACATGTCGCTCCAGAGTGTCCCAGAGGTGTTCACTTGGGTTGAGATCAGGTGTCTGTGAAGGCTGAAGCATTTCATTTATTCATGTCATTTTCATACTCCTCAAATAATTTTGTTTCCTGCATGCACGTGGAAGAGTAGGATGGGAGCCAGAGCCTTCAGCTATCAGGTTCCTCTCTTGTGGAACCTGCTCCCAGTCTGGGTTTGGGGGGGGGGGCAGAAACCGTCACCACATTTAAGAATAATCTGAAAACCTCCTCATTGATGAAGCTTATGGTTAGGGAGTGAGGAGTTGCAGCATCCGCCTAGCCAGGCCCACCTGCTTCTCTTCATAGTCGTCACATTAATTTACCATTATAGTCAATAATATAATAAAAGTATAGGGAGGCAGGCCAGTACGGCCTGATCCGGTTGGGGAGAGTTCTAGCCCGACCAAGCCCCTCTCCTTAACCTGTCTCTCTTAGTTATCCTGCTATGACATTACCTGCTACAACTACCATTTGTAGTCACTGTTCCATTATCTTTATTGTGACTATTATTGCCATTGTAAATCCCCCCCCCCCAAACTGGCCCCATCTGACTCCGCCTACCAACCAGCCTGGGTCTGTCCCAGGTTTCTTCCTAAAAGGGAGTTTTTCCTCGCCACCGTCGCACTAAATGCTTGCTTGGGTCCTTGTAAATTGTAGAGTGTGGGCTAGACCTACTCTATCTGTAAAGTGTGTCGAGATAACTCTTGTTGTGATTTGATGCTATAAATAAAATTGAATTGCTATGTGTTCAATTCATTTATTTATTCAGGTTTTTCACCCATCGATATATTTCCAGAAAATCATATCTTCGTTGGCTGTGATTATGCTGGATTTTAATAAAATGGCCTAAAAACATTATAGTTTGGAGACATGCAGTCATTGTATGTCAGAATATTGGAAAACTCAATTTCAGTTGAATTTATTGGAAAGTTAATGTATGGTTTAAGGCACACGCTACAGAATAAGCAATGTTTAAAATGATTTCATAACATTGTGAGACCACTTTCTCCTAAATATAATGTGTTGATTTTTTATTGATTTTTTTTACAGATATGTGGGTGCAGATTGATTGACAAAATGCTGATTGTACTGCATGTTTTCTTTTTACAAATGAAAGGCCATTATGCACGTGTTTCTCAAATAGATATAAGAAAGAAAAACCCATACAAGTGATTCAAATTCATCAGGAAAGTTCCATAAGTATGATTTATATCCCATTATAGCTTCAAAATAGATTTCAATGTTTTTGCTTTGGTTCAATCAATATATTTTTCATTTGGCTTTCATAACAAAAAAGTGGGATTCCAGTTCAGAATGAAAGGTCAAGCAATGCAATTCATTTTCTCAGCATCTAGCCTATTTCATCTCTTCCCAGGTGGAAATCTAATAAATGATTTCTGTATGCTGCTTTCCCTCCCTCCGGCCCTGCAGGCGCTGGAGGCTGGTCTCCTCACACCTCAGACAGGTACCAGTGGCTGGAGGTGGACCTGGGCCAGCGGACCACCATCACCGCTGTCGCTACGCAGGGCCGCTACGGCAGCTCTGATTGGCTGTCGTCGTACCTGCTGATGTTCAGCGACACGGGACACAACTGGAAGCAGTACAGACAGGAGGACAGCATAGGGGTGAGTCCATACTGCAGGAAACACAGACACCTCGGATCTCCATGTAAGAGACAGAGCAGTAAGGCAATGAGGAGAAAAGAGGGTTTCTCATTCAATAATAAAAGCCAAGAACTTAATATCTAGGCTATAAAAGAGGTCAACAAAATATAACTCAAAAATAGTACCAACAATGCGGATATTAACTCAACAAACTGTGAATGAAACAAAGGGGACATATATACTGGCTTGTCCAAACCAAATTACACACAAGGGGAAAACCAAGATGGACATAACTACAAATAATGCAAAGATAACCAAACTTAACCTAAATCCCCCCTCCAACATGGTAGCAGATGGTATGGCCCAATTGGCAGGCCACGGGATAGAACGGCGCAGAATCGATCACCGGCAATCGCCTCCCAATGCATGCTGGTTAGATTCGTGTCTGACTTGATCGCGACTTGCTCTGACGTCATGCACACGTCTGCAACGTTAACCTCACGGGAGCAAGGCGGCCGCAGGTTCAAGACCCAGGCAGCGCAATCGCTCTCCACTGGCTGCACGACCCAGGCGCACCAAAGGCATGATGGGAAACGCCTGGCTCGCAGCAGATTGGTTCGGAATTTACTCAACATGAGGACGTTTTATACAAACTTTTTATTGTTTTTTTGAACTGGAGGGATTGTAACTGCTATTTGTCTGATTTAATGACGTATTGTGTACAGAACATGTGTGGCTGATGGTTTAGAAGAGAGACTAAATCTGTTCAGATTATGGATCATCTACAGTCCGTTGCTTTATAGCACCAGCAACAGATCGCATGTAGAGCTTTTTGACAGCTACTCTGTCCTGTCAGAGGTGGGTAGTAACGAGTTACATTTACTCCGTTACAGTGAGAGAGAGTCTTCCACTGAAGGCTCTGCCACGTAACTGTGTTCCACCAATCAAACGTCGTCGTGCAGTCACGTGACCATACTTCTCAGCGGCGGGACAGGTTAGCTTTACAGTCTTAGCAAAACAAAGATGTCAGAATCAACCGTCGCCAAGGCAACACAGACGAGGAGGAACCCCCCCAGCCTCATAGTGAAAGCATGGTTACCTTAGGAAAAGTGCGAAACAGCAGCTACGTTATGCGGCGCCTTCGGACATAACAGGATGTGAGTGTTTCTGGGACTTCCTGTTCAGCCTGGCTCCTGGAAACGACTGGAAACTGATCAATTTGACCACAGCTTGTTGTCACCGGTATCCGGGTCGCGGGGGCAGCAGCTCCAGTAGGGGACCCCAAACTTCCCTTTCCCGAGCCACATCAACCAGCTGCGACTGGGGGATTCCGATTCGTTCCTAGGCCAGGTTGGAGTCTCTCCACCTTGTCCTGGGTCTTCCCCGAGGCCTCCTCCCAGCTGGACGTGCCTGGACCACCTCCCTAGGGAGGCGCCCAGGAGGCATCCTCACCAGATGACCAAACCACCTCAACTGGCTCCTTTCGACGTGAAGGAGCAGCGGCTCTACTACGAGCTCCTCTCTAAGGGAGACGCCAGCCCCCCTTCTGAGGAAACCAATTTCGTCCGCTTGTACCCTTTTTTTTCATTTCCTGAATGTCCGGTTTCGGACATACAAGGTTTTCGCCCCAACAGCGACCATATGTGTGTTAGTCCATCCTTTAGTCCTTTTGGTCCTGAGTAGACTCTATTTCCTCTCAGGGATCAATAAACATCATGGTTTTTTTCCTGTGAGACACATGAAGTGATGGAGTGTCGAGCAGTGCTACGTGGCTCCATCTACCCTGTAGAGACAAATGGAGTCATCATGAGTTTATCTCTTCATTTATTATGCATGAAGCGGGGTGAAAGCTCTGCTGACTCTGCAGACCCGCTGACGAATCACTTCAGCTGCCGATCACAAACACAAGCGCAGTCAAGTGGCACAATTTTGTTTTATTTATTTAATTGTATGTGGTACTCGGTGTCATTTCTATCTCTCTCTCTCTCTCTCTCTCTTTAACTTTTTAACGAGCAAACATGTTGATTTCCTCCATCGTTGCTACTGTCGGCACAAATGTATGAAAGATTTTAAAGAACGGATCAGATACAAATCTTTCTTATCTGTTGGGTGGCACCAATACTTTTGATGGGAAACTCTACTCAAAGGTATTGCATTATTATTATTATTATTCTAGAGAAATGTAGGAGAAATATATTACTCATACATACACATATGCAAGCTTTGTTATCAGACAGAAAACCCATGCATGATGGATTTCTTGCAAACACATTGCAAAACATACGCAGTTTTTGAGTGTAAAATTATAGAAATGTCAACTGTATTTGAAGTTTTCAAAAATAATATACAGTTAAATTAGTCCGTATATGTGTTGCAGCAGCCTTTAATAAGTTTACAACTTATGTTTGCATGTGAATATACATATCATCTTACTACGTAGATAAATAAGTTTCTCTGCCCTTTGATTAGTTTTGATTTTAGTAAAAACAGAACTATGCTGACACAAAATATTACAAACTGGTGTTTTTGAATTCATAACGTTAAGAGGGTCGCCGTGTCAGTGGCGTTACGTTACAACACACTACACAGTGCTTGCTGAGACCGATCATTTGTATTCAAATTCAGAGTAGTGCACAGGAAGAAGAGGAGGAGGGAAATGAAGAAGGAGGAGGCAGGAAACTGGAGAGACCAGGAGAAGACACAGATGGAGAGATAAGTGTAAAAGAAATAAGAAATAAGTGAAAGAGAAGAGGGAAAGGAAGAATTGATGTGAGGGATGAAGAGGAGGCTGCAGATTCAGAGAGAGGTACAGAGGTAGAGAAGGATCAGGAGGAGGAAGATGAAGATGACAGGGAGGAAGAGGAGGCTTCAGATTCAGAGAGAGGGACACAGGGATCAGGAGAAGAAAGATGAAGAGGCCAGGGAGGAAGAGGAGGCTGCAGATTCAGAGAGAGGGACAGAGAGATGTGGAGAAGAAAGATGAAGAGGCCAGGGAGGAAGAGGAGTCTTCAGATTCAGAGAGAGGGACAGAGGGATCAGGAGAAGAAAGATGAAGAGGCCAGGGAAGGCAAGGCAGCTTTATTTGTATAGCACATTTCAGCAACAGGGGAATTCAAAGTGCTTTACACAAAATCAGTTAAAAACAGTTAAAAGAAAATAAAACCGATAAAACACAGAAGAAACTGTTCAAAATAAAAACAGGGAAGAAGAGGAGGCTGCAGATTCAGAGAGAGGGACAGAGGGATCAGGAGGAGAAAGAGGAAGAGGAGGCTGCAGATTCAGAGAGAGGGACAGAGGGAGAGAGAGATCAGGAGGAGGAAGATGAAGATGACAGGGAGGAAGAGGAGGCTTCAGATTCAGAGAGAGGGACACAGGGATCAGGAGAAGAAAGATGAAGAGGCCAGGGAGGAAGAGGAGGCTGCAGATTCAGAGAGAGGGACAGAGAGATGTGGAGAAGAAAGATGAAGAGGCCAGGGAGGAAGAGGAGTCTTCAGATTCAGAGAGAGGGACAGAGGGATCAGGAGAAGAAAGATGAAGAGGCCAGGGAAGGCAAGGCAGCTTTATTTGTATAGCACATTTCAGCAACAGGGGAATTCAAAGTGCTTTACACAAAATCAGTTAAAAAAAACAGTTAAAAGAAAATAAAACCGATAAAACACAGAAGAAACTGTTCAAAATAAAAACAGGGAAGAAGAGGAGGCTGCAGATTCAGAGAGAGGGACAGAGGGATCAGGAGGAGAAAGAGGAAGAGGAGGCTGCAGATTCAGAGAGAGGGACAGAGGGAGAGAGAGATCAGGAGGAGGAAGATGAAGGGGTCAGGGAGGAAGAGGAGGCTGCAGATTCAGAGAGAGGGATCAGGAGGAGGAAGATGAAGATGACAGGAAGGAAGAGGCCAGTTGTAAGGCCCATTAGTTAAAATAAAATAATAAGAATATATAGTAGTACATCAACAGAAAATATTGATATAGTTGATTGTGAAACATTAAAACATGATCTTGACTTTGAAACACATGCAACAGTGTAGCCAATAGTTGACTTTTACTCCATACACACTAATTACCTGCTACATTTTGCATATTAGACATAATCTCTGGTTTTAAATTAAGGCTTCCCTAGTTGTCTGCTTCATTTTATTGTTGCAGTCAATTGATTGGCTACATATTGAAACATTGAATTACTTTAATTACACATTGAATTACTCTGTAGCCAAGTTCTTTGAAAGATTCATTGTGAAAAGTTGTGTTAAACATTTGTGCATCTGTTCTGGCTCTTGAATGCACTTTATACATTCTGAGGCTATTGTACTTTAATACATCGCCACAGAGCCATGCAGAAGCCTGATTTGTTGTTACGGAAATATATAGGCTCTTGATGATAGCGTCTTTGCGATTGTTGGGCAGGGGTGGGGGCTTGAGTCCTGTTGCCCAGGGCACAAGAAATTGTTAATCCGGCCATGAAGATGATGTAGTATTAAAAGCGACAACGGTAGAGAGTATTATGAAAGACGGAAAATATGATATGTAAGACATACATATGTATAATATATGTAAGGAGGTTGGTTGGGGGGGTGGATGGGTCAAACAACACAGGACTTTCACCCAGGATAACCATAGACAGATGATAGCTGAGCGTTACTGAGCAGCCTCAAACTGAGCTTGATGACGTAGATGTGACGTGAGCAACGTGTCTGAAAGTTGTAAGTCTTCTGGTAGCTGTGCAAGAGAAATCTCAATCATTCCCAATCAGCAGAGATGGAGGGGGCGAAGGTACATGTTAGGAGATAACATAGACACAGACTAATTACTGCTAACTAACATGCTAGTAAACACTAATTATACCTAAACAGCTGATGTAAGTCCAAATTGTCTGCGAGCTTCTCCTGACAATACGGTGATTTGTCAGTAAGTCGCGTGGTTACAACACAATTGTTAGCCTATTTCTACAAAAACGTCTGCTACGGAACCATAAGGTAAGATAAAAGGTAATAGAGCCTTTTCTACATTGGCATGTTTCTTTAGAAATAACAGACTGTAAAGTTATTCGCTGTCCAAGTGGCGCCAAAATGAATGGGAGTCAATGGAATGCTACCGCCGTTAGCATTCCATTGACTCCCATTCATGCGTGCTTGGTAGCATTAAAATGGCGCCATAGGCGCTACGCTTCATGGACACTCGAGGATACCGGGGGTTCATGTCCCACGTGTCCCACGTGTCACTGAAACGTCCATTTTGTAAAGCCACCCAGGATGTTTTCCTAAATCTAACTGTCCCGCTCTTCTCCTGCATGTCAGTCATTTTGTCCCGATCCAGAGCGTCAAAACGTGACGCCAAGTGTCACAACCGGGCACGACTAAACCAGAGACCCAGAGAAGAATCCTGTCAGCACAGAGTAGTTTATATAGAAAACGTTTCATTTCTGGGATAGTTCCGGTGCCGCAGGAAATTCCGACGTGCGCATGTTTTTTCGCCCGATGCTCCGTTTTCCCACGCTTTGTGTTGGAATTTAAACTCAGATGGATTTGTGTTTATGAGGACTATGGTTAATTTATCGTTACTTACGAGACAGAGCTGAATATAAACATTTTATTAATTCACGATGACAGCACACACATTCAGCAGCATGGCTTCAATCACTACTTCTACTACACTACTGGCATACGTATATACTGATCACGTATCACTGCAGCCACTTAGTGGTTACCATGACATCCACTTATCACTACATCCCCTTTTTTTAAAGTGCCCATATTATGAAAAAAATCACTTTTTCTGGGATTTGGGGTGTTGTTTTGTGTCTCTGGTGCTTCCACATTAGGGTGACCAGACGTCCCCGGCTGGATCTGTCCCCAGAAATGTCCCCGGTTTTCACTTTGACTGACAGACCCGAAATTGGAATGAAAGAAAGAAAACACTGACCAAACGTAGCTGATAGTCCCACACACGCAGCCTCAAGACAGCCAGAGCCAGCGCTGCTCAGAGATGTTTTAGAAAGCCGTGTTTTACGATGCTAAAAATACTGATTATTTACATGGAGTCTGGTGGGTTTAGCGAACGCAATTTCGCTAAACGTTTTATGTTTTAACTTAATCTTTAACAGAAAGGTCGACCTCCTTAAAAATCCTTTCCATAATGTTGTCAGACACTTAGAATATTAATCTGAGTCTGTCAGTAGCAAACGAGCACTTTTATGAACGTAAATACAAACTAGACATTTATCCAATTACCTTACATTGCTTGTTTCGCCGCTGCCGACTGCAGCGATCTCGCTTAATACTGCATCAATGTCAAGGGAAAATATTTCCTCAATAGTTTTTAATGTATCCGATACTCTATGAGCTGCTGCAGAAACAAGCCTGAAGCAATAAAGCAAAAGCTGTCACATAAATGTAGTTCAGTAAACATTACAACAGAAGGTGTATGAAGTAGCAGCAGGGGTGATCCTAGGATCAGACCTTTAGGGGGGGCTCAGCCCCTAATGAGAATGTGGCCTACATGAAATGTTATCATGTTTACATTATGCATAAATCTCTGCACACCCATTACTCTCTGTGAAATACCTCAAACGCTTCACTCAACACATGCATCAGAACAACAAGCGGTTCCCGAGTAATCTGTAAGTTTAAAATTGCAACAAATTTTCTACATGATCTCCAAACTATATTGTATTCTCATGTAAACTAGTTATGTCAGCACAGATAATTTTGTAAATTGCTTAGCCAGTGTATCCCACCATTATGGTTATTATATTGCCAGATTCCAGACAATCTCACTTACTTATATATATCCCACTTACAATATGAATATATATTTATAATGGGATGCTTCCTAGTGACATTAATGCAAAAATATGAAGAAAAACAATTCCACCTGTGTGTGCATGATTAAAATTCTGAAGTGCAAACTAGTTCAGGCTACAGCACAAATATTTCCATCCATAGATAAGAACAATCAAGTCTAACCTCTGAATTTCTTTGCAAAGTGCACCAGATTGATAGCCTGGCTCCGCCTCCTACGTACTTTTGCTCAATTTTCATTTTCCTTCAGCACACCGTCTGGGTTTGCGGTATATTTTGCGGGCTTTCTCCAGCCAAATAATCAGCAAACAGAGGGAGGGGCTGAGGAGGAGGGAGGGGCGAGCTAGTCTTGTTTTGTTTGAAACATTTTCTTACAGGGGAGCATGCCCATGGACCCCCCTTGTGCCCCAGTGCAGCTCTAGGTCTTGTGATTCCCCTGGGGCAGTGTCCCCGTTTTAAGTTTTACAAAGATAAAAACATGACCTGTTTTGGAGGTATTTACGTATCTAAGCTGAAAATGTCCCCGGATTTTGCCTGAGAAATCTGGTCACCTTATTCCACATGCATACAAACTTAGCAAAGATGTTTTGAGTGAGATCCGGTTTCTGAATGTCCTCTGTCTCCAGTCTCCGGGTGAGCTGTTCAACATCTGCACGGCTTTCTACGTCACTAGCAGAGACGAGGTGGCTAACCGTAGCACATGCTAGTGTTAGCATGCTAGCTCGTTCTCAATGGCAAAACACTGCTACAACACCCACTAGTTGACCATAATCTCCAAAAGAACTACTTCCTGTCCCTGTTCTGCAAGTATTCCACAAGTGGCCCTCGTCTAGAAGAAGTCTCCCAGCTAATCCTGCCTTGGACTGACCACAGCTGGAGAAAGAGTTATCTAGCTGATGGGATCTTACCGAGCAACTGAGCATGTGTGACTCCCAACAAAGATAATATAGAAGTGAGATGTCTCACTCTGTAGCTAAAACAGAGACCTAAACACACAGGGTGAAAAGAGGATCTGCAGCAATGTGCAATACAACAAAAATATGGTGTTTTTTGAAAATGAAACCATGTTAATCTATTCTGGCCCAACCTCAAAATACAATTATGAACCTGAAAATGAGCAGAATATGGGCGCTTTAAGCTACCATATCTACAAACCAAAATATTTCTATAAACTGTCACACAGCCTCTGAAGGATGCGATCTATTCCATTGTCTTTAAAGACTCAGCCTGCCTGGTGTCTTGACAGTGCGTGTGGATCTTCTCAGTGCAGGTTAGTCAGTCTGTTCTGTTGTTCTGTGGTTCAGCTCACGCGGTGCAGGCTGGATCGTCCTTTGAATTTTCATTTGTCTGTTCTTCTTGGAATTCTTCTCAGGATTTGACAATCCTCTGTTCTGACTGTGGAGGATTTTGAAATTAACAGTGGCTTTCTTAGCCCAGGTGTCGGGAATCTTGTATTCTCACTGTGTCATGCCTTGCCAATGGCAGCAAGTTTCTTGTTGACTTGTCATGGTTTGCTTTTTGTCTCTTCTGTAGGAACATTTGTTTCTGTGCCACTGTATTCTTCTGTTGTTCTGCGATGTATGAAATTGTGGTGCGTAGCTTACGTCCCATAAGAAGCTGATCAGGAGACACTCCATGTCCAAGCGGCGATGCTCAGTAACTCAACAGATCTAGGCATGGATCGGAGTTACTGTCTTACACATTCTTAAGCAGTTGTGTGTGTTCCTTTCTCTGCTATACCGTTTGACGGCATACAAAGGGCTTGAAGTAACGTGTCGAAAATTGTATGCTTCTGCAAAGTTTTGTAACTCTCTGCAACTGTACAATGGTCCATTGTCACGGTAGACAATCTGGGGAATCCCATGTCTTACAAAGATTGACTTCATGTTTTTGATCAAACAAGCTGCAGACATGTGGAGAAGCAGTGCCATCACTGGATAGTTTGACACATGGT
This sequence comes from Percina caprodes, assembly GCA_013375575.1. NCBI lineage: Eukaryota > Metazoa > Chordata > Actinopteri > Perciformes > Percidae > Percina > Percina caprodes. Next base: position 36,852 of record JABXJD010000615.1, read on the forward strand.
CAATTACCAGCGGATAATTCCTCCCATCCAAGTGGAACAGGTCTGTCCCAACTTTCTGCCATGGTGCCTCAGGTAGGTCTGCCATTGTCATGGGCTCTTTTGGTTGTTTTGCTTGATGTTCCAAACAGGTGCCACAGCTTGATACCAACCTGTCTATGTCGGCATCGATTCCTGGCCAAGAAACAGTTGTGCAGGCCCTCCTCATTTTCCCATGCCGAGTCCTCCATGCAACCTTTTCAGCATTTCTGGTCTCAGTGACTGAGGTATGACAACCCTGTCCTTACTCAGTAGAAGCCCGTTGACCACACTCAGCTCACCTCTGATGTTGTGATACTGAAGACATTCACCTCTTGGACAACTTATATTCAGAAGCCTGATGACTCTTGGTAAGCCTGCGTCTTGCTTTGTTTCGGCTTGAATTTCATGTCAGACACTGACATTCAATTCAATTTTCAATTCAATTTTATTTATAGTATCAATTCATAACAAGAGTTATCTCAAGACACTTTACAGATAGAGTAGGTCAAGACCATACTCCAGAATTTACAAGGACCCAACGGTTCTAGTAGTTCCCTCCAGAGCAAGCAACAGTGCGACAGTGGCGAGGAAAAACTTCCTTTTAGGCAGAAACCTGGGACAGACCCAGGTTCTTGGTAGGCGGTGTCTGACGACCGGTTGGGGTTAGAATGAAGAGTGGCAAGAACAGCCACAGAAAAGATAACAGTTTGTAGTAGTTCTTTGTAGTAGTTCATGGCTTAGCAGGGAATTGTGCGGCATTTCAAGGCACAGCAGGACGTAGCAGGATGAACACGGCATCGCAGGACGTGTAGCGGGAGCATGGCTACAGCTGCTACCATGATGATGGAGCCTCCCTGATCCAAGGAAACATGCTGGGGGGAAAAGAACATAAGGACTCCGGGAATGACTCCCCAGAGCTAGGTTAGTAACAAGCATTTCTGGGACATGGATGCACACAAATGGAAAGATAGAAGGATAAAAAGATAGAGGAGAGAGGAGCTCAGTGTGTCAAAGGAAGTCCCCCAGCTGTCTAAAACTATTACAGCATAACTGGGAGAGCATAACTAACTAGGAGAGCATGACTAACTAGGAGAGACAGGGTAACATGTGACATGTGATTATGTTCATGTGGAGATTCAGAATCAGAATCAGAATCAGAAATACTTTTTATTGATCCTCTTGAGGCTCATCAAGAGAATGCCAAGAGTGTTCAAAGCAGTAATCAGAGCAAAGGGTGGCTACTTGATCCCCGAAGGGAAACTGTACTGTACTGTTCACATCAGTTTCTGTGGAACACTCTCCCAGTTCATCACTCTAGGCTATTGCTCTCGACAGAGCATCAGCTAGCACTATGTGCTTGGCGTTGTGTATTTTGAGTCAAAATCATAGCGTATCATTAGCCTTTGAATGCATGGTGACATCTCGCTGAGGTTCTTCTTTATGATGGCTGTTAACTGCTTGTGGTCAATCTCTGCTACAAACTGTGGTAGGCCATATACATAGCCATGGGATTTCTGGAATCCATATACCAGGCCTAAACACTCTTGATTTGCACTTGATTTGTGCGTAACGACATTCTGGGCTGGTCATTGTTTTTGATACACAGGTGACTGGCTTCCAAGCCTTTCCAGCAGCCTGTAATAACAGAGCTCCAATCATGTCCTTGGATGAGTCTGTGGATATTTAAATTTTTTTAGACAGGTCAAAGAACGTCAGCACCGGTTCTGTTGTTAGAGTGGTTTTCAGACGGGCCATTCTTCTTCATGGTCGTCTTTCTACTTGAAGTCACACTTGTCGTGCAAAAGCTGTCTTAGATACACTGTTTTTGAAGATAGGTTTGGTATGAATTTTCCAATGAAATGTATCATTCTAAGCACTCTTAACACACCTCTTTTGTCTTCAGGTCAGGTTATTTCCAATTTTCCCTTCCCTTTGCTCTTGTCCGGCTCCACACCTGCTTCTGACAGTTTGTCCCCAAGAAAGGTGATTTCCTTCACACCAAACTGACATTTTGCCCTATTCCCCATACTTCTGGATGATTTGAAGCACTTTGATGAGCCTGTCATTGTGTTGCTCCAGTGTGGATCCACATAAGACAATGTCGTCCACGTACACGTGTGTGCCTTCTATGATGTGCTCCATGGTCAGGTGAAATACTTCAAGAGGGGAACAGATTCCAAAAGGTATTCTCCGGAAACAGTAGCGCCCATACGCTGTATTGAAAGTGCAGTACCTGGTACTGCCCTCCTGCAGCTTTAACTGCCAAAAACCCTGGGATGCATCCAGTTTACTGAAGTACTTAGCACCAGCTGTCTCACTTGTTATCTCATCTATGGTTGGAATCTGATAATGTTTTCTCTTTATGTTGTCCTTCGGATTCATATACACTCACACGTCTCCATTCTGCTTTTTAACACACACCATTGAATTCACCCATTCTGTTGGCTCTTCAACTTTCTTTATAACTCCCAGTAACGTCATTCTTTCCCATTCTTGCTTAATCTCTTCTCGCTGTGGCAGCGGGACCCGCCTGGGAGCATGTACGACTGGCTGTGCATCATCCTTCAGTTGTGTCTTATAGGTGAATGGTAAGACACCACACCCCTTGAAGGTGACTCTACGCTGTTCTGAGCAATAGCATTGTTGATGTAGTACACCTTACTAACTAGGCCTAACCTTTCACATGCGTTATGGAACGATCATGGCCATCTGGAACAACTACAAATATGGAATGATGTTCCTTCTCTTTATGTCTCACCTTTTGACTGCAGAAGCTTTTTGTGTTGATTGGATGTCCATTGTAGGCTTTAAGATTTACTGAATTGGGATGGAGGCATGGTTTCATTTCATGGCTTTGATGTCACTCTCACTGATTTAGTTGGCCTTTGCTCCTGTGTCCAGTCTGAGAGGAATGACAGCTCCATTTCTTTCTAATGGCGCCATTCACTTGTCCTGCTGAACACTATTCACATCGTACATTGACTGTGTCGTACATCACGCCGCGTTACCATCCCCATGAAAAATTTATCAGCAAGGTCAGTTTCTTCTATGGTATAGACACAATATCCTCCACTCTGTTTCCCTCTGGAAAAGCATTGCTTAGCAAAGTGATTCTTCCCTCTACATTTGCTACAGGTTTTGCCATATGCTGGACATCGTTTTAGTGCATGCTGGCCACATCTCTTACACATTAATGTGTCTGTTTGCTGCTTAGTATTAAATGTTTTGTGCTTTGCCATTTGTCCAGATACCATCGCCACTGCACGTTACAGGGCTAACTCACTAGCTTAGCGTATTTTCATAGCTCCAGGTAAGGTAAGTTCAGAGTCTTGTAGCAACCAGTCTCTCACTTTTTTTGTCATTAATTCAGAACACAATTTGTTTGTGAATCATAGAATCTTGAAGTTCTCCAAAGTTGCACATTCTAGCCTTTAGTTTCAGTTAACTGCTCCTCAGATCTCTGCAGGGTAAATCCAGACAGCTACCTAGACTATCTGTCCAATCTGAGTTTTCTGTTGCACTAAAACAACTTTTGAACGTACACATGTTCCACCAAAACAAGTTCCTTCCTGAGGGGATTTTGCAGAGTCATCGTTTCCCCTTTTGGCGCAAGACAATTGTGATTGGCTTAAATAAATTCCGATAAACCAGAACAGTTTTTCCCATCCCAGAATGATGTGTGGACTAGCCAGACCTTCCTCCGCAGCGCTGTGGAGGAAGGTCTGGCAAAGCGAGGCTTGCACAGAGAAGCAGATGCACCTGCATGTTCCCAGTGAGCCTTATACAACGTTTGGGTATTACACACTGTGAGCATGGACATTTATCCAGCGTAAAACCACATTTGTTCCAGCGGTGCAGTGAGGAGCTTTTGATTAGAAGTCGCGCCGAGGCAATTTCCTAACATGGAGGGAATCCAGCTAATCTGAGCACCGAGGATCGTCTCCAAGAGAGAGAGAGAGAAAGAGAGAAAGCTGCTTAAAAACAGGTTGATCTGACACTCTACATTAAAGCGAGCACGATCCCAGTCACATTTCAAAGTGTTTCCCATCTTCTGTGCATTCGTCGGCCGAGCTTACCGAGTCTGTCAGAGGAGAAAGTTGAAGGCAGTGTTGCTGCATCAACCACAACTACTCTTCTTCTGCTTTCAGCTTAGAGGCCTGAAGACCAAGGAAGAAATATGCTGTTTTTTTCTTTTCCTCTTTCTCTTGTTCGTCTTTTTTTTCTTCTTCTTCCAGAAGCCTGTGAGTGCTTGGAAATATAGCAATCCATCTTTTCTTTATAGTCTCTCTTCTCTTTGTCGGTTTGTTTCCTCCTCCCTGGAGGCCTGGGGCTGAGGACACGAGTGGCCATCTTTTATTTATTTATTTTTTTTTTTACTTTTTCCCGTTCTCCCTTTTATCTTCTCTCCTCTTTCCTGTGGCTTATCTCCCTCTCACTCTCACCATGTAATTTTCTTTTCCTTTCATTTTGTCCCTCAGTCATTTCTCTTTGATACTCTTTACTGTATGTCCTCCTTTCTTTTGTCCTCCTTTCTTTTTTGTCATATATATATATATATATATATATATATATATATATATATATATATATATATATATATATATATATATATATATATCGTACAGGCCAAAGGTTTGGAACCACCTTCTCATTCAATGCGTTTTCTTTATTTTCATGACTATTTACATTGTAGATTATCATTGAAGGCATCAAAACTATGAATGAACACATATGGAATTATGTACTTAACAAAAAAGTGTGAAATAACTGAAAATATGTCTTATATTCTAGTTTCTTCAAAGTAGCCACCCTTTGCTCTGATAACTGCTTTGCACACTCTTGGCATTCTTTTGATGAGCCTCAAGAGGTAGTCACCTGAAATGGTTTCCCAACCGTCTTGAAGGAGTTCCCAGAATGCTCTGGACTTGTTGGCCCTTTTGCCTTCACTCTGCGGTCCAGCTCTCCCCAAACCATCTCGATTGGGTTCAGGTCCAGTGACTGTGGAGGCCTGGCACTCCATTGCTCTCCTTCTTGGTCAAATAGCCCTCACACAGCCTGGAGGTTGTGTTTGGGGTCATTGTCCTGTTGAAAAATAAATGATGGTCCAACTAAACGCAAACCGGATGGGATGGCATGCCGCTGCTGGATGCTGTGGTAGCCATGCTGGTTCAGGATGCCTTCAATTTGGAATAAATCCCCAACAGTGTCACCAGCAAAGCACCCCCACACCATCACACCTCCTCCTCCATGCTTCACGGTAGGAACCAGGCATGTAGAATCCATCCTGACAATTAACCCTGACAAGGCCCACCTGTGAAGTGAAAACCATTTCAGGTGACTACAGCATGTAGTCACCTGCAGTAGCATGATGTTAAAACACCACATATTCCACATAACAAATGTTTGCCAGCTCCCATAACGTTTATTAAACATGTGTGGAGAAAACCATGAAAGCTTTGACTATATATACCCTATATATTGCCTTTATATAAAATGATAGCCATTACTTCAAAACCATTTCATTCAATTCAATTCAATTTTATTTATATTGCGCCAAAACAACAGTTATCTCACAGCTCTTTTCATGAAAGAGCAGGTCTAGACCGTACTCTGTGATGTTATTTACTGAAACCCAACAATTCCCACCAAGAGCAAGCACTAGGCGACAGAGGCAGAGAGAGAGAGACATGGAGAATTGTAGCAGAGGGTGTTGAGCAGGATAATGGAGGCAGCAGGTGACTCCAACCACAGATCCAGACTCCACAGCTCGAGAACCAGGACCACCTGCCGGAAGTGATAGGAGGAGAGAGGAGAGGGGCGAGAGAGCACAAGACTACGGGAAAGGGAAGAAGTCGAGTTAGTAACATGTAGTAATGGGATGAGGTTGCATACAGATGGAGAAAAGGAGGATGAGAGAGGTGCTCAATGCATCATGGGAAGTCCCCCAGCAGTCTAGGCCTATAGCAGCGTAACTCAGGGATTGTTCAGGACTAACCTGAGCATGCCCTAACAATAAGCTTTATCAAAGAGGGAAGTCTTAAGCCTACTCTTAAATGTGGAGACGGTGTCTGCCTCCCGAACCCAAACTGGATCCTGGTTCCACAGGAGAGGAGCCTGATAGCTGAACGCTCTGGCTCCCGTTCTACTTTTAGAGACTCTAGGAACCACAAGTAACCCTGCATTCTGGGAGCACAGTGCTCTGGTGGGGTAGTAAGGTATGAGCTCTTTATGATAAGATGGTCATTCTCATTGTCCACATATTAAAATCCCCTACAATAATAACTTTGTCCGTTTTAAGGACTAAATTTGAAAGAAAAAAAAGTATGGACCAGGCGCTCGGTACACTATAACAAATAGAATTGGTTGCAGTGATTTCCAACTTGGGTGTGAAAGACTAAGAACAAGATTTTCCAATGAGTTATAATAAGTTATTACATAATGAGATATTTACTATGCAGATCCCCAGCGAAGGTACTAGGCATTGAGAAAGTTAAAAAGTCTCCAACGGGTGGTGAGCTGAAGAAAGAACATCTTCAGTGTAAAACATTTTGTATACAGTAATGATATAATATATAATGTATCAGCTGATGGTTGAAATGAGGGATGTATGGAAGCCCATTTCCACCAGTGAAAGAAAATATTTAAACAGAAAAGTTAGATTTGAACTAAAACCAGTTGCAGAAAGGTTGTGCTGAAATCTACAACACTGTATATATTTTTTTTCCAGGTAACATAACCCGTTTTCACTCCGAACGCGTAAAATATGGACGTTTGGACAGTGGCTGTCCATGTCTGATGTGGCGAAAAAAGCTCCCTTCGGCGTGTGTGTACAACGTGCCGGGGAGAGCAACATCTAGACCGGGTTTAGCGAGTAGTATGTAAGGGGGAAATTTCACGTAGGGAGGTTGGTCGGAGGGGTGGAGGGTCAAAGACGAGACTTTCCCCCAGGAGAGGGGGGTTCGTGTCCCGTTATTGCCGCGTGTCAGGGAGCTGTAAGCCCAAACACAACCTTTCCCTTAACCCTCTTGTTGTCCTTGGGTCCAATTTGATCCATTTTCAAAATGTTTCTATGCCAAAAAATGTTGTTTCTTTCAACCAAATTGTCAAAAAAATAAAGTGCATGGTTCCATGCAACGCTCCTCACAAATAAAACAAATGATCAGTTTCCTACTTTCATTGAGTTTGGGTGTTTTGTTCAATTATATAGCATTTGAAAAAAAAATTGAAAAATTGGATAAAATTTTTGGAAAAAGCTTCAAAAGCTTGGGGGGGGGGAAAAACTAAGAAAAATTCAAATAAAGCGGGGCAAAAAAATCAACATGGCTAAAAGTGAAATAAATGTAATAAACCCATCAGAAATAGTGCAAAAAAACGTGGAAAAAAACTGACAAACTTTGAAACAGATGACCAAAACGTTGATATTTTTAAAAAAGTTTCACCCAGAAAAAGTCAAAGTTACATGGTCATCAGGTAGACAACACAAGGGTTAACCCAATCGTCCCGTTCCCGCGAGTCACAGAATCGTAAGCCCACCCACGAGCTTTTCCTTAACGTAAGGGACGGCAATAGTCCCGATCAAGCGCGTTAAAAGGGACGCCAAAGTCCCGACCAAGCGCGTTAAAAGGGACGCCAAAGTCCTGACCAAGCGCGTTAAAAGGGACGCCAAAGTCCCGACCAAGCGCGTTAAAAGGGACGCCAAAGTCCTGAACAAGCGCGTTAAAAGGGACGCCAAAGTCCTGACCAAGCGCGTTAAAAGGGACGCCAAAGTCCTGACCAAGCGCGTTAAAAGGGACGCCAAAGTCCTGACCAAGCGCGTTAAAAGGGACGCCAAAGTCCTGACCAAGCGCAAAGGGACGCCAAAGTCCTGACCAAGCGCTAAAAGGGACGCCAAAGTCCTGACCAAGCGCTTAAAGGGACGCCAAAGTCCTGACCAAGCGCGTTAAAGGGACGCCAAAGTCCTGACCAAGCGCGTTAAAAGGACGTCCTGACCAAGCGCTTAAAAGGACGCCAAAGTCCTGACCAAGCGCGTTAAAAGGGATGCCAAAGTCCTGACCAAGCGCATTTAGGTAAAGCATGTTATAAGACGCTAAAGGAGACTTTTAGCGTCAATAACAACGCCAAAGGCACCTGACCAAGCGTACGTATTTTACGAGATGGGAGTGAGAATGTGTTGGGTCACACTAACTCAGAAACATGATAAACAAGTTCTTGTGTGTGTGTGTGTGTTTTCAGTCTTTTCCAGGGAACACTAATGCAGACAGCGTGGTTCAGTACAAACTGCAGCAGCCGGCAATCGCTCGCTTCCTCCGCTTCATTCCTCTGGAGTGGAACCCCAGCGGGAGGATCGGACTCCGGCTGGAGACCTACGGATGTCCTTATAGTAAGCCTTGATGTCCTTGCAGTCAAAGGAGTGGGTAGCGCTGCTGGCTCTTTCTTGTATTGTGCTCGCTAATTCGACCAACCTCTATTGATTGATCCCAAAGAGATCATTGAGGGGGCGACCCTCAATTTCAATGTCACCGAGTCAGATTACAAAGGCAAATACAGAACAACAGCAAAGAAGGCACAATCATAACAAACATAGAAGGGCACTAAAACATTCAGATTTGGAAAATGATTTGATAAATGCATTAGGAAAATAGGGATGCCAACGAAAATACAATTCTGCCGGGTCCATTTAAGTCAAGAACAACACAGACAATAAAAATGCTTTAATGCTTGTATGGTATTCGGGTCAAATTGACCCATTTCAAATTTTTACAAGAAGAAAAATTTATAAATTTTTTCTACCTGGAAATCAATGGCCTTGCCTTATTTTCTGATAAACATGTATTCTTGACTAAATTCAGAAATTTATTCTGGGTATGACCACTTATGTTTTAGTGACCTTTCATGAGCACCATGACAGAGCAGCAGCAGCAGCATTAGGGGACGCTCACACAGTTTAAGACTGGGAGAGCTAAACTATTCCCCCATATCAACGATGACATAGAAGCAAATGTCACGTTATACACAACAAGGTGGAGCTGGGGAGGAGGTGGGTAGCATAGATGAAGCAGCAAGTGGTTAGGAGCCACTAAAGCAGCTTTAAGTAGCAGCGAGGGGAGTTGACCAGCTGATGCAGACCAGCTGATGCAGACCAGCTGATGTGACCGTGTTGTTGACCTCTTGGCCTGCCAGAACTGACGCTGACTGGCGACGTCGAGCTAACAAACTAGCAGGCAATTGGTTGTCTATAAAGTTAAAAATATATATATATAATTACGCTGTGCACATACAAATAAAGATCAGTATATGTGTCATAAAGGGCCTCTGATAAAATATAGACAGCTGACAATTCAAAAGAGGTAGCTACTTAATCAACCTACTTGTTCAGATGTTATTGGACGGTCAGCAGTGGAAATGAATGGCGTCCAACGCTGTAGAATGGATGTGTGGAACTGCGCGAGGCTGCGTACCCCAGAAGTAGGCGGTAAAAAGAGTACAACGGAGTCCATTGGGAGTGTCGCCACACTGTCTTTCTCCATCACTCTGGTCTAGGGTTGCCACCTGCCACCTGTCCCAGTTTTACCAGGGTTGTCCTTCTTTTTAATAACCTGTCCCGGGAAATGTATCCACTCTCCCGGGACACGGAATGTCCTGGTTTTCACAAGCCTACGTGAGTACGTATGTTCAATTTAGTATTTTCTCTCCACTTGAAATAGCCTATGCGTTGTGCACAGAGCGTCTCTTGGGTGTAGAATGCGCCATGATTGGCTCTGTAGGGGACGTGACGTAGCAAGCACAAGCACCAGTATCTAAGCAATCAGGCAAGTGAAGATAAATTAAATATGATCAGTTTCCTATTATGGGAATACTTGAGATGTTTAGAATATTGAATGTTATGCACAATCTTACTGTAGAAAAGGCCAATTTTGTCTGTGGGTCTAATGTCCAATGGAAAGCGGTATGTCGGGTCATCGATATGTCCAGGTTTTTTAACCCTTGTGTTGTCCTCAGGTCAAATTTGACCCATTTTGAAAACAAAAATCTTCATCAGAAAAGAGTCTTTCAACCAAATTTTCAAAAACATAATGCAGATTGTTCCACACCAGCACTTCACACGTAAAATCAATGATCAGCCCACTGCTTTCTTCAAATGTGGATGTTTTATTCAATTTTATAGCATGCAAAAACTTTTTATGAAAGACCATTGAACAAAGTGACTAAAATGTCCAAAAAGGCTTCAAAAACATGGGGAAAGCAACAAAGGTTTTGAAAAAAGGTTTCAATTTTGACCCAGTAAAAACAAAAAGTTGCACGGTCGACGGGAAGACCACACAAGGGTTAATCAGACATAGGTGGCAACCCTACTCTAGTCTTTGTTGGACTGGCTGGACTCTCTGGAGATGTCAGACTGGGGACACTGGTTGCACTGGTTTCATCTTAAATGACCTGCTGGGTTTGTTTATTCTTCTCTAGGGAAATTTACATTGCATGGAGGGTTTAACAATGGCAAATTACTCCTGAGTAATCAGCGAGAATCCACACCTCACCAATCAATATGCAACAAAATTAATTGGGTTGAAAAAAAAGAAACTAATTACACATCACAGCAATTAAATTGCTTGTGATTTCCCATGGACACAAAGGACGACAAACTCCCGATGGGCCACCGTTTCTTGAATGTATTTCCATATTTCACAGCTGATTTACACTTTCACCTTTTATATTAACAGTGAAAACAACACGTGTTATGTACTTATTACGTAGGTTTCTTTTTCCTTTCTCAGACCACACAACATACCTGGGGTATCTGGGGTCAGAAAGCAGCTTTAGTGAAAACTCTGAGTTAACCCTGAGATGAGGGAAACTCTGGGTAACTTATCCTCAGAGTCAGTTACTATGGTAACTCCAGCCCGTTTCAGAAAGAGAGGTAACTTAACCTCAGAGTCCGTTACTATGGTAACTCCAGCCCGTTTCAGAAAGAGAGGTAACTTAACCTCAGAGTCCGTTACTATGGTAACTCCAGCCCGTTTCAGAAAGAGAGGTAACTTAACTTCAGACTCCGTTACTATGGCAACTCCGGCCCGTTTCACGCTCCATGGTCCCCTCACTCGCGAACAAGACCCCAAGGTATTTAAACTCCTTCACTTGGGGTAAGGACTCATTCCCTACCTGAAGAAAGCACTCCGTTGGTCAAAACACTAAATATTAATGTACAAACGTGATTTCCATCTGATCTGATATGAAGTGTCATATTCTACAGTATCCCCAACGCTTCTCTTTTGTTCTGTTTCTCCTTCCATCTGTAAGGCTGTAGTCAGACTGTTAGCTTTACAATAAAAAAGAAATCTACTACTGTCATGATACATACGTGTTGATAGATTTTTGTTCATTTAGTGTGACACTGCTATGCCCTGCTACACCCTGCTACGCTCTGCGGTACCCTGCAAAGTCCTGCTACACCCTGCTATGCTCTGCTGGGCCCTGCTACGCCCTGCTATGCCATGAACTACTACAAACTACTATTTCTAGTCACTGTTCCATAATCTTTTACTGTGACTGTTATTGCCACTATTCATCACACCCCCAACCGGCCCCCCTGTCAGACTCCGCCTACCAAGAGCCTGGGTCTGTCCGAGGTTTCTCCCTAAAAGGAAGTTCTCCTCGCCACTGTCACACTAAATGCGTGCTCTAGGGGGAATTTGTTAGAATAATTTCATTATCAAGAATAGATAATAGAATAATTTTTACTTGTGAACACAAGGAGACAGTTTCCACACAACAGAATAGTACAGAAAAGTCACGGTATTGGTATCAGTACCGGTATTGCATTTTTTTTTAACGATACCCAGCCGTGGTAAAAACATGTCTTGATTTAATAAGTCATCAGCTTTATGTAACCTACAGCTTAACATTTTGGAGGATAAGGAGTCATATTGCTGTACCACTCGATACCTGCATGTTAAGCGTCCGGTACACTAGCCCCACCCAAGGTTGCGCGCACCAATGTGACGTCAAAAGGACGTAGATCTCGCTGGCATGCCAGGATTTTGAGTGAGGGCTCTCATAGCGTCACGTTTACGCACGCCAGCTACTGTAAAAAGGCCTTTAGTGTTCCCTGCACTCATGTGGCCAAAAACAAGGTGCATTTCCAGTACCTGAAAGCTCTAAGTGCTTGTTATATGTAGAGTTGCTGAGACTATGCTGAGGCAAAATAACACTGGAACTGGCACTAATTCATCATATTCCTTCACCAAGTGGAAAGATAATTCATGATTAAAAGCATTTTAAAACTGCTGTTTGCTGCTGTCCCCTCTGGAAAAAGATTGATTACGAGAAAACATTTAAAAGATGGATTTTGATAAATACCCTGTGGTGGTATGGCAGATATACAGTGTTAGTGTAATATATTTATCAGCCAGCGTGACGGTTGGCAGATGAGACATGTTGTTTTCCTAGCGTGGCGTTCCTGAACTAATGTCGCATGCACAGCAGAGTCCTCCGAGGAAAAACAAATGTAATATAGCGAAGGGTGCTGAAATATAGATGTAAGCAGCAAAAGGTTTACCACAGTGGGGCAAATGTATGTTGGGTAATAATCTGTTATTGAGGCAACGCAACAACACATTTAATAACTTGTCTTGGCAGACATTTCACACCAATCAATCAACTCTATAAAAACAGATAAATACGCAATTGCTGTCAGTCATACATGCATGCAGCCCCAATCAAAAAACAAATTGTTAAACCAAAAAGTATTTTTTTTTTTGCAGAGCTAAAGATGAAATGATTATATGGTCTTTTCTGTCAGTAAACGTGTAAAGAGATAAAGCTTTTATTCTGTAGGATTTAAGCTGGTAGTCTTAGCTTAATGTTGTTCAGCCTGTTCTCATGAACCATACGTTCGAAAAGCTACGAAAAGATAAGTACTGGGATTTGTATGATTTCCACTGGGTGTTTCTGCTATGTGAACCACATTGAGTGCTGCTGTATAAGTTTGCCTGTTAATTAATTCCTGCTAATATATAATAATTCATTCCTGCTTATGCACAGACAGTTTAAAGTAATAATAAAATTGGTACCATGGAGGCTAAGGTTTTTTAAGGGTTAGGGGAATGTAAAAAAGAACGTTAGGGGAATGTTCTCTAAAGGTTGCAATGTTAGGATAACGTTAGGGGAAAGTTCCATCAAGGTTACAACGTTAGGGGAACGATGTAACCAAAAACATTCCCAAAACGTTAAACCAACTTTCCATTACAACCAAAACCTAACCAAACCTAACCTTCAGGCAAAAACGAACATTCCCAGAACGTTTTGGGAACCAAAACTTGTTATCTGGATAAGACCGTGGCACGTCGTGTAGGTCGGGTGGGTGTTAATACACATGACTTTGAAGCCAGGGAGCGGAGTTCGCTGCCCGGGGAAAACAAAAGACCTCACCCAGTTGTGAAGTGAAGTCAGTGCATGTGTGAGTTCAGGGTGGTTGTGGCTTTTGGGAAGAAACTGTTTTTGAGTCTGTTAATCCTTGTTCTGATGCACCTGTAGCACCTTCCTGAGGACAACAGGTCAGAGCCGGGGTGGGAGCTGTCCTTGGTGATGTTTTCTGCTCTGCTGAGGCTGCAGGAGGTCTAGATGTCCATCAGGGAGGGGAGAGGGCAGCCAATGATCTTTTGTGCTGACCTTTCAACCCTCTGCAGCCTCTCCCTGTCTGCCACGGTGCAGCTGCCGTACCAGACTGTGATACAGTAGGTCAGCAGGCTCTCGATGGACGAGTCCAGGTTGGAGTTCAGGTTGTCCTTCCTGAAGACTCTCAGGTATTGAAGTTGCTGCTAAGCCTTCTTGAGGACCTCTGTGATGTTGTCTGTCAAGGAGATGTCAGCGGAGATAAGAACGCCGAGAACCCAAAAGGTGTGGACTAGGTCGGTACTGTTCTTCCTGAAGTCGACAATGATCTCCTTGGTTTTCTTGGTGTTCAGAGCCAGGTTGTTCTCTGTTCTCTGGCACAAAGCTGCCAAGTTGAGATGTGTTTGAGTGTTTTAATATAAACCACAATCTTTTTCCTAATCTACAACTAGTTGTTTTGGTGCCTAAACCCAAAGGTCCAATATGTTATATGTTATGTGTAATAAATCCAAAAATGGCCGCAAAAAAGGACACATGCTAAGTTGAAATACTATCTTTTACGACAACAATGCTAATGCCAGTATTTTCTCCTTTTGTAATGTCCGTTCCGTGACGGAATGTCTGTTTGTGTTTAGGTCTGTGTGTTGTTATCAACTGCCCAGTTTGACAGATATAGTTGTAAAAACTTAACAGCTGTAATGTTAGCACAGCCATGAACGCAGCTAACAAACAAACAGAATTGAAGGAGAAAGACTCTACCCAATTTAAAAAACAACAACAGTTGCGTGACCAGAGACCTTACAAAATTCGGGTAAATATTGGAGATGTATTTGAAAGATGGCGACAGCTTAAAGCCCAAAAGGACGCCGAGTTGGCTAATTTCCTCCTGATCAGGTAAGCATTAGCTTCAGGATAATTATCACGACTACAAGGGACGGGCATTTAATGTCAACATTTCTGTACTCACATTGAATTATATAGCTAGAGCACCCGAGTTTGTTACTCGCAAAAAACTATTGAGACCTGGCCAAGTAAAGTGATCCTGGCTAATGCCGCCATGCTAACTCTGCTAACTGCTAATGTTACCAGAGGACCAGGCATCCAGGCCATGGCTGTTTACTACGTGTAGACTGTTGAGCGGCCCGTTGCTGACAGCGGGGAGTCATTTTAAGCCAAGAGAGGGGGGCTTTAAACCGGGAAGTGAGGACCGTGAGTTTGCCGTGTGTTTAGCATTTGTTGCCGTAATTCTAAGCCGAGGAAGTGTGTCTGTCCGTCGAGTGTAGAGGAGAGGAAAGCGAGGTTAGTGTGTTTTCTACCGTAATTCTAAGCCGAAAAGTGTGTATGTCAGTTGAGTACAGAGCTACTCATGAGCATGGGTTTTTAGCCAGAATCTAAAGTTAGTGACGCCGCTGTGCTGTGAAGTAATGTCTGGCAATGTGAGACAAGCGTCTAGAAATATTGTTATGGATGCTGCGGTCTCAGCCTTGTCGAATTTGCCTTTTTTCTTCTGCTGTTTTTGTGCTGTTCCAATGCACTTAAAGGTAATAAACATGTGTATACCAGAACATTTGTCATTGGAAAAGTTCCAGGGGTGCCAATAATTTCGTCCATGACTGTAATCTAAAGTCATCGGACTTATCATGTGTGTGAACTCTCCTCCATCATCATCATTTCCGATTATCACCTTATATCAGTCAGTATTAGGCTACGTATTGCACCTCTAATTTTCGTTGCCGCATAACACTCACTTTTTGTTGCCTAAAATTAACCATAATGTCCGCCGAAATGACCGGCAGCTTGCAGTGCTCTGTACCCGGCTCACAGTCACCTATTCTCGGGTAACTGAACCACCAACTAACGCTGACCTGATGGAGCACTATGCGGAGCACCATGCGGAGCACCATGCGGAGCACCGTAGCCCACGTTGCAGAGCTCTGTAGCCGCTAACTAATCTACTAACTGCTGCTGATACACCAAGCTGTAATGGAGGTCTGAAGACTGCAACTCCAAGCTCTGAACAGCTAGCAACTGCCGCTTTGTAGCACGAAGCTCTGTAGCCGATGTCAAGTGAGCAGTCAGAGGTTTTCATATGATATTGTGCGTTTTGGTGTAAACAACTTTTTGTACGATAACCTACAAACCCATCCATGAGAATGGGTTGTGTTGTTTTTTTTCCCTTTCCAACCTTAAACCACATCCCTACTGTGGTCCATTAAAAAACTAAGCTTCAGTCACTTGTGGGTTTGACAGTTTGCAGCTCCAATCAATAGTTCTATATTAACATTAAATACATGATATATGATTGTATGTCTCCTTTGTGCTTGCGAGCATTTCAGCGTCTTTCAGTTTATTGCTAACACACGTTTGCATTTGGAGTCTGTTCATGAAAAGTTGAGTTGCAGACTCAACTCAAAGTAAAGGCACACACACACACAGTTAATGTTCTGGTCACATGATGTTTCCCTGACCCTGGACTGTACTGTTCAGCCCGCTGAAACTTTTTCCCCTGCAACGTTCTACAATGGTTTTGTCTCATCTCGAATCTTTTGATACTTATACATATACTTATACTGAGCTTTAGTATACATTATATAGTATCATAGTATTATAGTATATATAGTATTATATAGTAGACTATTAACACTTTTGCCACCTAAAAAGGGGCAAAATTGGTCTGATGTTACTTTTTTTTTAAGTTACCTAACATAAAATACATCTTAAAAGTTATTTCATTGGATAAATGGTGATTCCCAAGTAATAGAACTTTTGTTTCATTGATTTGCAGGTTCAGTTGGAGAGACTGAGGGAAATGTGAAACAAAGTTGAAGTTATTTTAAAGCCCTAAAAAATGTGGGTCTTTTGAGACAACATTCAGAGCTGGAGACCCAGAAGTTGGCTTGTTAGTATATTGAGTAGAAGATTAGACTTAGAGTAATGTTTCCAGCTTTACACAATGAGGATGACTCTGGAGCTTCGTCTTGCTGCTCTGTAATCAGCAGGAAATACACTGTACAATCCAATAAGAGCATTACTGTGAGCACAGTGGCTGTGTGATTGTGTTGGAGTCCTGGCGTCAGGGAGGCAAAGAGTTGCTAAGTTCATTAAAAAAACGTTCAGTCTGACAAATTAGTCGAATGGCTGAAAAGGAAATGGATGCTGATCTCAGCTACTGCTTTTTTATTAATTCAGTATTTGCTTTCCATTCTATAAAGCAGGGGTGCCAAACACATTTTCCTTAAAGGTGCCCTGCCGTTTTTACTTGAATTTTTTTTTAAATATGTCAGGTCCATGTGGTTGTGTTATGTGGTGAATGTGAAGATGAACTGCTACCTCCTCTGTCAGCTCTAGCCACTGAAAAGAAATAAGAGGAGAAATCAGGCCAATTACAACAGCTGGTCAGTATGATGTCATGTTACCTGAGCTCATTACTATTCATGAGCTGGGTAAAGGATGCTGATAGCCAGGCTTTCATTGGCTAGCTGTTAGGCAATCAGAGTTAAGCACCTTAGCTTGTTAAATATTAAGTCTTCCTGCAGGCTTTCCATACCTGCTAGAATGGCTTGAAACAAGGTAACCAAGGCAACCAAGTTACAGAGTCTATGGTAGAACTTCAGACATTACCATCATAGAGTTTAGCAAATCAAGTAAAACATTTTGTACAACCTGTTTCACAGCCTGAATATGGAAACCTATATGAAAACTTATGTGAGAGTTTCTGAGTTTTAAAGTCTGCAACTCTGCCAACACAAAAATTTGAAAAACAGTTTCCCGTCTTTTTGGTATGATGAACAACAAGACTGGTCAAAATTAATTGTGCACCTTAATTTATACGCTGGCACACTCAACACACACAGTTTACCTCACCTCAGCCCAAATCCCCAGCGAGCAAGTAAGACCCTGAAGCGAAATTTACTGATGAAAAGTGATTCAGTCAGACCCTCATGCTGCTACCACAATGTCACAACAGCAGGCAGAAATTCTGCAGCATTGTCGGAGATTTTGTGTTTTAACAATAAAAACATCAATCATATTTGCGAAAACACTCTAACTGCAGATTCCAAAGTGAAATTAACAGCAACTCTATAGCGCACAACGGTGGACTTAAAGCTGTAGTGCATAGTTTCTGAGGAATTCTAAGTAATGACAACACTGTCTGCGCATCCACATAATACAAGCCTTCCGTTATCGCGCAGAAAAGATTACCGGACAACACGATCTTCTGAAGATAGCCATACTGACAAATACAGAGACAGTTGTGTAGAGCTGAGAGTCTTAATCAGCTTTGGAGCAACTCATAGTACACTGATTGTTACTTGTTGTTTTTGGATGTTAAGTGACTCCTCTGTGTCTGTTTTGTCTTCCAGCCTCTGACGTGGTGAGTCTGGACGGCGGCAGCAGCGGTCTGGTGTACAGGTTGAGTCCTGGGCAGAGGCGTGCGTCCAGGGAGGCCGTCTCTCTGAAGTTTAAAACCCTGAGGAATTCTGGGACACTGCTGCATGCAGACGGGGAGGGAGGACTCGGCCTCAGCCTGGAGTTAGAGAGAGGGAAGCTACTGCTGCTGCTCAGACAAGGTACAACACACCAGATACATGCTCAGGGCACTGACATCCTGTCAAACATACTACTGCATTGGACACCCAGATAGCTCAGTTGGTAGAGTGGGCGTCCATATAAAAGAGGTTTACTCCTCAATGTAAAGGAGCTGTCCTGTCAAATAAAGGCATAAAATGCCCAAAAAATACCCAAAAATCATACTACTGCACAGTACAGTGGAGTCTATAACAATGAGGTTTCATTGGCAGGATCATTCCGGTGCCGCCGGATGTCCGTCCGCTTCCTCTTTCTTTGTGTTGCCGTTCTAACCTCTGGGGGATTTCTGAGGACTATGGTTAACTGGTCCTCGGATTTCTCCATGGTAAATTCAGACAGCTAGCTAGACTATCTGTCCAATCCGAGTTTTATGTTGCACAACTAAAACAACTTTTGAACGTACACGTGTTCCTTCCTGAGGATATTTTACAGAGGCAACGTGGCACCGTCTGGAGCTTGGAGTCGCCCAATCCGAATGTGATTGGTTTAAAGAAATAAAATAACCAGAGCAAGTTTTTTCCCATCCCGGAATGCTGTGTGGACTAGCCCAACCTTCCTCCACAGTGCCGTGGAGGAAGGTCTGGCAATTTGAGACTAAATTGAGTATAACACAAAAATCGGAAAAACACAGCCCTCTATACCTATAATGTTTTTATATTCAAATGAACAACCTCTAATAAGTATAACATGGAGACACAGCAACAAGAAGAAAAACATTTGGAATGCTTAAAATTACAAATGTCAAAATTAGTGTTTGTTGAAGACTTCCCACTATGTTAGACACTAGTTCCTTGGATCAGGGAGGCTCCAAAATCATGGCAGCAGCTGTCGCCATGGTCCCGCTACACGTCCTGCGATGCCATGTTACATCCTGCTATGCTCTGCTGTGCCCTGCTACGTCCTGCTGTGCCTTGTGATGCCGCACAGTGCCCTGCTATGCCATGAACTACTACAAAGAACTACTACAAACTACTATTTTTCGTGACTGTTATTGCCACTCTTCATTCTAACCCCAACCGGTCGTCAGACACCGCCTACCAAGAACCTGGGTCTGGGTCTGGGTCTGTCCCAGGTTTCTGCCTAAAAGGAAGTTTTTCCTCGCCACTGTTGCACTGTTGCTTGCTCTGGAGAGAACTACTAGAACTGTTGGGTCCTTGTAATTTCTGGAGTGTGGTCTAGACCTACTCTATCTGTAAAGTGTCTCGCGATAACACTTGTTATAAATTGATACTATAAATAAAATTGAATCGAATTGATTAGTCTTAGACTCTATAGACTGTAGAGCTTCTGCATTAATTTCAAAATAGATAAGTAAGTACATGTACATGTTTCAGATGTTTTGTCTTTGTTGAGAGAATAGCTAAAATGTTCAGTAATGCCTGTCTCACAATGTAAGATATACAACAAAAACACACATGACACAACACATATTCTCTGACAGGAGAACATGGTGCTCTTTGGATGCTTTAAATAGCTCTTAGTGGTCCCCTAATACTGTATCTGAAGTCTCTTTTATATAGACCTTAGTGGTCCCCTAATACTGTATCTGAAGTCTCTTTTATATAGACCTTAGTGGTCCCCTTATACTGTATCTGAAGTCTCTTTTATATAGACCTTAGTGGTCCCCTAATACTGTATCTGAAGTCTCTTTTATATAGACCTTAGTGGTCCCCTAATACTGTATCTGAAGTCTCTTTTATATAGGCCTTAGTGGTCCCCTAATACTGTATCTGAAGTCTCTTTTATATAGACCTTAGTGGTCCCCTAATACTGTATCTGAAGTCTCTTTTATATAGACCTTAGTGGTCCCCTAATACTGTATCTGAACTCTCTTTTATATAAACCTTAGTGGTCTCCTAATACTGTATCTGAAGTCTAAGGGAACTCATATTAATGTTAAAAAAGTGAAAATTGCATGCCATGGGACCTTTAATAACCACTACTTGATTGTGATTTCCAGTCAATGGATTTCCAGTTTGACCAGCAAAGAGACATTTTTTGTTCTTTGTAGAACTTGTGTACACGTTGGAGGGCTACATAAACCCCTCTGAGCTAACTTTGGATTGGTTGTTGTTGGGTGAGATGGACGACACGCACGCTGCTGCCTGATTGATCTTGGCTCCCCCTCTGCTGCTCTCCGGCTGAATGTAATTTGGAGCCTAATGTTCAAACAGAATTACAACACAGGTAACAATGTGCAGAATATTGGAGGTTAACATTTCTCTGTAGTGATGGATGTTCTCCGTTCACCGTAGCATGTGTTAGGGACGGATTCTGCACACTTGATGCACGACTTACAGTTGGGCCAGAGGGAGGTGTGTGTGTGTGTGTGTGTGTAAACGGGGTTAAACCAGAGGATGTCAGGCTGCCGTGCTGAATCATCACCACATGGCTCACCTCTCATTAGGAACCCCATCTGGCTGCAGAA
Source organism: Percina caprodes (assembly GCA_013375575.1). NCBI lineage: Eukaryota > Metazoa > Chordata > Actinopteri > Perciformes > Percidae > Percina > Percina caprodes. The sequence continues at coordinate 57,496 of JABXJD010000615.1, forward strand.
ATATTTTCTCCATGCATCCATTAGGGGTAGGGGCGAAAAACGATTCTTGGATGCATCACGATTTTCTCATGAAAGTTAATAATTGGAAAGTTTTCCAGATAGTACATGCAGGTAAACGGCGTCCACCTCCTTCTGCAAAAACATCCACCACATGACGAAAATGGTTAAAGTGAAACTTGAGTGCCTTCAAGGTATTTGTTTTGGGCCATTTGTGCATACACCTACCAGTCCATGCACATCTGAATTCTTATGCAGGCTCTTTGAATCAAGTAAAAAGAGTTAAGGGCAAAGAAAAGCCCACAGACTGAAATAGAAAAGATTATTCAAGATAAATAAAATAAAATAAAATAAAATAAGACCTAACCTTAAGACTTAACCCTTACAGTAAGAATAACTGCCAATGAGCCACCATTGAAAAAAATATACAGGGCTCCAGACTAACTTTTTGGCTTTGTTGCAGTGCGCTTAACCTTTTTATTTAGGTGCACCCAAATTTTTCCGTTAACGCCACAATTCCACATACATTCATATATATTACAGGTAATACATGATATATACTGTATATCTATTTTTCACAAGCTCTTTTATTAAAACAGATTGGAATTCAAATAAAATGCAAAGAGAAGGTTTCCTTCCCAGTTTGAAAATATACAGCTGCAACACAAAATAAATAGCCTAGGATATATGAAAAAAAATAATATAAAAGAGCGTAGGGCTGGGTACCGAATTCTGTACTTTTTAGGAACCGACCGAATTTCCTCTAAAGTATCGAGCATAAAAAAGAAATAAAAAAAAAACTTGTCATTCAGTACCCAATTTCGACACCAAGGAGTAAATGTCATTAGCGTCAGTGAGCCAATAAGCATGCAGCAAGTTCTAGCAATGGCTGTGATTGGCTGGCTAACGTTGTAGAGGCGCCCCCTTTCCATTTTCTCCTTGCCAAAAGTGTTATCTGCTTTCTATTTATCTCTCCTTCTGTCCCCCTCTTAGATATATATTTCAAATGCTCATCATCCCAGCACCTGTATCTTCCTCCATCCATTCCTCTCTCATACGTCTACCCTACCTTTCATCCACCCGACTCCAAATTCTCCTCCGTCCCGTCTCATTATTTTTTTTAACGAGCTTTATTGAAGTTCTTACAAAATACAAATTATGAACTGTAGACTACATATCAGAGAAAAAACAAAAGAACAAAGCAAACATAATTTATAACAATTACAAGCAAATGCACTAGGCTGATAAAGTGCATCCAGTACAAAAAGACCTTATAATGAAGTGCATATCGCATAAGGTAAAAGTGTTCCAAGGAAGGAGCTATTTTTTTAAATAATAATTTATACTCTTTATTGAGCCCCCTATTGGGAAATTAAAAGTACACACTACACACAGGCATGCACTAGAGAGACAGATGTCTGAGTGAGTGGGCTGCAACTGCTGAACAGGCACCCTGAGTGGTTGAGGGGGGTTTCGGTGCCTTGCTCAAGAGCACCTTGGCAGTGCCCAGAAGGAGAACTGGCAGCTCTCCAGCTACCAGTCCACACTGTGTGCTTTGGTCCATACTGAGACTTGAACCAGCAACCCTCCAGTTCCCAACCCAACTCACCAGAGACTGAGCTACTGCCACGCAAGTCTAGAGTTCTTCTTCTCCTTAGTTCAGTGAGCACTTGTTTGCACACGTCACCGCTGTTCATAAAGTCCCTTGAATGACCATGCAGCATCTAGTCTTCCATAATTTGAAGCATACAACACATATGCTAATTTGCATCAGTTCCTTGTGTTCCTCTGGTAGGATATCATCAATACTTCAGTACATTACAGATTAACATGAAAGCTCAAAATGTACTATTGCTCTGTAGCAGTCCATTAAGAGATGCTCTTGTGTCTCGTCTTCATTGCAATGAATCTTTGGACTTTTTTTGAGTTTTTACATAGCAACTCCAGCTCTGACAGCAGGTCTGGTTATGGACAGCACATGTCTCACATCACAAATGTTGCAAATGCCCCTTCCGTCTCCTCTCACAGCATGTGAACTTGTAGGAAACTCCACCTGTCGACTGATATCTGGGAATCTTGACCAGAAATTATGGAGGAGACTGCACACATGACGAGTCCAATACATTTAGATTAAATGCAGCTTTACTCAATCACGGAACAAGGAAGATAACCGTGGCTACACACACACACACACACACACACAAGTGTGTACCCAAAGTGTCTCTCTGAACATCAGGATAACTCCTCTTTTATACTTTTCTTCTTGTCCTCACACATGTCAGCTTATCCATGTCTGTGATAGAGTGCTACCTTCAAACCGCTCCTTATTTGTAAGACCCTTCTAATAGATGGACACATTCTGATCTATTCTCAACTGTGGGATCGTGTTACCTCAAAGTAACCCTTCTGTGGAAGATCCTTGGAATAGAGGAAATACAGTAGAAAACCTACATGCTTAAATATCCCACCTATCAAAGACGAAAATCCCATTTTAAAGAATGTTGGGAAGCCTGAAAGAAAATAATTAACTCTAGAATTAGACCCAGACATCTTAGGAACGTCTGTTTCACCGCAACAAGTGGACTTCGCCTTCCTGAAAAACACGTGGCTAACTCACCTGTGATTTAAGTGAAGACTGTTCCCTTTCAAACACATTCTGTGTCATCTTTTAGAAGGACAGTTCCACTTTAAAAACGGTGTCATGTTAAAGGAAGTCTGCATCCCAATGAAGAGAGACTGCAGCTCAGAGAGACAGAGAGAAGTAAGAGAAGCTCGGACCAACACCAAAAACAACAGACAGCCTCTCTTCTACTTCTTCTTCTTCTCGTCTTCCTCTTTTCCCTTTCTTCTATTTCTGTCCCTTTCATTTCCTGCATTTGTTACATGACTCTTTGCCTCGGTTTCCCTCCTCCTCTCCTCTTCTGTTGCCATTATTGTTGGTTGTCTTGGTCTGTCTCCACAGATCTCCCATTGCTATATTTTCTCCACATCAGAAGAGACCATTTGCTTTTTTTCAACTCCCTCTGTCTCTGAAACACACACACACACAACACACACACACAACACACACACACACACGCACACACACACACACACACACACACACAGGGCCCTTTGATACTCCCCATTGGCCATCTTTTCCATTTTCCTCTTTCTTCCTTCATTGTTATGTATCTCTGTCTTTTGAATGTGTTTTTCCTCTTTTCAAAAGTATCCCTCAGCCTTTTCAGTTCGTTGTCCTTCAACTTTCTGTGTCATACTTTCCACTTTATTTCCCCTCCCTTTCCTATCTCTCTCTCGCTCCCTTTCTCTCCATAGGCTTAGGTTACCGATTGTGTAAATGAGGTCATCAGCTGTGTGTGTGTTGGCCCTGGGCTCTTCAGGGTCCGCTCTGCTCTGTTAACACTATCACACCTCCAGGTCTGAACCCCCCCCAGGAGCAGATGCACATCCCTTTACGAGGCAACACCAAGTACTGTAGCAGCCACTCTGACCTGGATAACCGAGGAAACAACACTAATCTACCGACGGTAGATAAATCTGCCCTCGGATATTGCACTACAACCACTCCCACTCTCCTTAGGAAAGTGTTTTCTTTGTCCTGCATGGGCGATATTTTGTACCTTGTTCAGCTTATAGGAGTTGTGATTTGTTTTGTCTTTTGTCATTTGTACAGCGTACCTTTTAGAGTGCTTTTCAGAACATCAAGTAGTGATATTACACTTGATTCTGGAGCTTGTAGGCAAATGGAGAGCATGTATTGGGGCTAAAGCTTTGTATTGCTGCTTGAATCGTAATCTCAAAGACATTCCAAGGCTCATTTCAGTGAAAAGTCAGCGGATAGATTTGGTGAATATATCAGAGAGCAACCAAGGCACTCCTACGCAAATCATAATTGGTGTTTTTTATTACTGAAATCACCCATTGCAGGCAATTGTATTATAAATGGGTGGAAAGCTTCAGTGCTCCTCATAAGTTACAGTCACTTACGTTGCCCAATAAATACGATAAAAGTACAATTCTTAAGTACCAATTGAAAAATGCTCATTAAATAATGCTGATATTTGCCTGCTGTCACTATTTAGCTGATGCAGGATGTTACGTTTCTGGGTATATAGTGAGCAGGTAGGTATAGTATAGTGAACTTAACCCTTTTATTGAATGCTATTTTTACATAATCCTAGTCAATATCTCTACTTTGAGTTACTTTTTGTTTTTTACCAACCCCCTTCTGACTCCCAGCTTGTCATATACTGACGCTCGGTCAGTGGCCGTCAGCGTCAGATACGATGTCACGAGAATGTATCGGATGTGACGCTGACAGTGTTAATTTCAGGCCCTGCTCCTGTCTACTGGCTTATGATGCAGAATTGACTCTCTGCGTTCAAACAACAGAAACGTGGATGATGGGGTCTTGCAGACTGCCTCACTTTACATTTCTTACTCTTTGCTTCAAAATAAATGAGAAAACGTCTGAGGCGGCAAAAATCCTCCAAAACCAATGTCTCACTCTGGGCCCCAAAGCTGTGGATCATTACAGAGCTTCTGATTTGGGATGAATATGTGACAGGCATGGAGCATTATGAGAGTCAATAGCTAAAATGATTATACCCGCCTGTTTTCTGATAAGAGCTGTCAGTGTCTCTCTCCATAATCAGATTTTGAGCTGCGGTAATATAACGCAGACAAGATGCAATGAGGTGATTCTGCCCGGAAGACATGCAGAATGATGAAGTAAAGAGTCACAGACTATGATGTAGTTTTTAGACTCAAGCCAAAATTTATTTATTAACAGGACAAGAGACCCCTGCTGACATTGGCTCCAAACCTTCTCCCCCATCCCTAGACACTACACTTTGCATTAACCCACATCCTGGACTAGGTATCTGCCCATTGCACATTCTATATATCCTAAACCTTTTGCACATTGCTAGAGCTGGGAAGAGTAAAAAACAAATTCTACTTAAAGGTGCCCTGCCACACAAAACTTCTTTTTTTTAAATGTGTCAGGTCCATACAGTATGTGTGTGTGTGTGTTATGTGGTGAATGTGAAGATGAACCGCTACCTCCTCTGTCAGCTCTAGCCACTGAAAAGAAATAAGAGGAGAAATCAGGCCAATTGCAACAGCTGGTCAGTCTGACGTCATGGTGCGTGAGCTCATTACTATTCATGAGCTGGGTAAGGGATGCAGATAGCCAGGCTCTCATTGGCTAGCTGTTACCCAATCAGAGTCAAGCAGCTTAGCTTGTTGAATGTCAATGAGAACTGGCTCAAATAGAGCTGAGTCTTCCTGCAGGCTTTCTATACCATGCTAGAATGGCTTTTCTACAGAAAATGTTAGAGAGTCCATGGTAGAACTTTACCACAAAGTCATGAAATACGAGTGGCGGGGCACCTTTAAGTAAAAGTACAATTGAATGAACTTGAATAAACTTTTACTTAAGTACAAGTGAAATTACCTGAATTAAGATTTACTCAAGTAAACGTAAAAGGTAGCTCATTCACAATTAACTCAGACTAAAAGGTACTTACTATTTTTGACAGCAATTTTTTTTTTTAACTTCAGCAGAATTTAACACACTTGTCCGTCTTTATCCCTCTCGTGATTTACCACAAACTGGTGCTGCCCATCATTCACTTCAGTAAGTTCCCAGGTGTGATTTATTTCCTTAATGCCTTAATATTGTACATATTTGCATCTGCATATACTGTTTTATTTCATGAATAATGTAAGGCAAATCCCTTGCGTTACCTACTTTGCAGTAAATTATTTTCTGGTTGTCTGCCACCTGCCTGTAGAACCAAACCAACACAACCATTGTCTGTGTATACTGACCACTGTACAACTCCACCACCAGTTTACTGTTTTGCTCGTGGGCACATAGTTCAACACATTAAATTAAAAAAAGGAAAGCCAGGTTTGGAAAAATCAACCTGACAGCGTACAGGTACACTTCCCTCTCCTCTCTCATTGCGGTCTAGCTAGGCATGGGATACATTTGCTTCAGACAGATGTCGTTTTGCAATGCCCAAATGTACAGCTAACTCTGCTATGTGTTTTATTCCAATATTCAGAAAGAAACAGGCCACTGTTTGCAAAACGTCAAATTTCTAGGTTATTGACACCCAGTTCTTGAATGTCCCGTATTCAAGGTGAGAGATAAGCAACACAGCTGCATAATCATGCTTAATTTGATATCTACAACACCTAGTTTACAGTAATTAAAAAAAGTCCAGGGGATTACGAGAGGCAGCTGTGAGTTAAGTCATTTATTACTTTATATAGGATTTATAAAGATGTAAGTAAAACCTTTGTTTGTGCAAGTTGCACTTAGTGAACTCTCATACTCTCACTGAACTCTCATATTGCTCCATGCTTGCTCTTTCCAGTCATTTAGCCAGTAATCAAAGCCTCCATTCAATGAAACTCTCAATCCTAAGGTCCTCTTCCTCTCTTCTCCACCCCCAACATCTGATTTCTGTTGAAGTTTTGCCATTGATCCTCTCATATTGATCTCTCTGTCTCTCTATCCACTCGTTCAGACTGTAATCGAATAACTCATCGCAGTAGATGTGTTGACAGGACAGACTTCCCCCTGTTATTTATGGTCTACATCCTTTTGTCTCTGGATGATTTTTTTTTTTATATCCAAGCTGCAGACAAATAAACCCTCTCACAAAATAAGCTGAAATATCTCTAATACATTTGTCCATCATCTTCCAAACTGTCTCTGTTTCTCTCTTTGAAGTATAAATTGTCTCTCCCTAAAGAATAGCTAATACATTTTTAATGGCTGACTGTATATTCAGCTTCAAAGTTTCTCTTCCGGTACTTTTTGGGGCAGAATCTACTTATTTTGACTTGCTGGTGCTCATCAATCATTGATGATGTCTTACTATGGTTCCTCTGCAGTTTTTAAGCATTATCACTCATTTGGCTCCAGTTCTCAGTGTGTGTATGCAGATACCCTGCAGTCCCTAATGAGACGAGAAAGAGAGAGGCTGACCTCGGCGTGCTCCTCTCTCTGGGAAACTGAGAACAGTGAAATATTTAGACACAGCATGGAGGCTGGTGTGTTGTAGCTGTTGTCAGGCGTGCACTCCCATTGTCAGGTTGTTAGAAAGAAGCAGACCTGCAGGTCAGATAATGAGAGGACAACAAACACCAGACTGTCACATCACATCGCTAAAGATAGGAACGGAGCAAACAACATACCTCAAAATAAAATAGATTAGTTATATTTAGTAGAAACAAATTCCTACAGTCCCATGTTGTGTCCTTGGGTGAGCCACTGGTTGCATCTCATAACCCTGAAATTGCCTCCTTGAATCCTTCACTTGCCTCTTTTAGTCCCTCCCACGAGGAGTCACAAGAGCTGCATCTCATGTATCCGATAGCTCCTTGACTCCTCATTTCTCGGCTGAACCGGAAATTGTTCTGTCCCTCCATAGTGAAGGCCGTCTCAAAACTCGTATTTCTGTCCCGAGGAGCGCGCATCAAGGAGCTATAGGCGAGGATACAGAGAGCAGCCTTCCTGGAAGCCGTGCAGCTGAAGGAGTTGCTAACTCCGCCCAAACAGCTGACAAATTCATGTGACGATTGAGAGGAAAGGACGGATCATCCCTCTGAAACACATCTCCTCCCATGATTTCCTCTCGTGTCTCTTGTGCCTCCTCGGTGTGAGGGACTAAGACGCGAGGAAGGGAGGCAAGCAGAGGAGTCAAGGAGGCAATTTAAGCAAAACAAGAAGCACCTTATGAAATCATGGGAGAGAGGAAACAAGCAAATGTGTTTAAGAGGGATGAGATGTCCTTTCCCCTAAAGCATCACATGAATTTGTCAGCTGTTTGGGCGGACTTAGCAACTCCTTCAGCTTCCAATGGATTCTCAATGATCTCTCCTTGATGCTCTGACCTCGGGGTAGGAATAAGAGCTTTGAGGTGGCCTTCCCCGAGGAGGGACAGAACAACTTCCAGTTCAGCCGAGGAGCTCGAAGACCACACCCCCAGCCTCTACCTTGCCCCCCCTCTCCTCCTCAAAAGCTACAGACTCAGAATGGCACATACAAAGGAAAGCTCATCGTGGGACTGGCTCTAGTGGCTGTAATTCTGCACCAAGGCTGAATTTTGGGAAAGAGACTTCAGATACAGTATTAGGGGACCACTAAGGTCCATATAAAAGAGACTTCAGATACAGTATTAGGGGACCTCTAAGGTCTATATAAAAGAGACTTCAGATACAGTACTAGGGGACCGCTAAGGTCTATATAAAAGAGACTTCAGATACAGTATTAGGGGACCACTAAGGCCTATATAAAAGAGACTTCAGATACAGTATTAGGGGACCACTAAGGTCTATATAAAAGCATCCAAAGTGCACCATGTCATGGGACATTTAAGACTAGATAAGTGCTATTAGTCCATTTACTTTTAACCAGAATAGCAGACTTCATACCACTGACAAAACACACTCACAACTCCAAGAAAACTAATGAAGTTTGATTTGATCTCTATACTTCATACGGTTCTTTTCTTATTTTGTAATGGTAAGTTCAGACTTTGCAAATGAAACAGTGGTGATGTGTTGATTAAAAGACTGAGAGTCTGTCTTTGTAATTATCATTTTTCACTTTGTGATTAGTCTTCAATAACGGTCTCTTTGTGTCCGTCTGCCTTATCCTCTCCCAACCTCCCCTTCTTTTTCTTTTCATCCACTGACATCTGTAACTTCTCTTCGCTCCTCTTATCTTCTTGCTTCCCTCCTCCTCACTATATCCACCTCTTCATCCTCCTGGTTTCTGCCCTTTCCTCTTCACTCTTTCCTTCCATTCCTCTTACTTTCTGTCCACCTGGCTATCTCCCGATCTTCCTCCTCCTCGTCCCCCTTTCTTTTTATCCTCCTGTATGCCTCCTCTGTCCATTCCTCATTCCGCCTTTCCTTCTTTGCCGTTTTGTCTTTCCCACCTGCTCTTTTCTGTTGTTTCTCCTCCTTTATCATCATTCAGGTAAAAAAAATTAAAAGACACAGAGGTGAGGAAGGAGAGTGGAAATAAATGCTGCTTGAATTTTGATAACCTTAACATTTCTCGTCTTAAATCCTATCTACCCCGTCCTCCTCCTCCTCCTCCTCCTCCTCCTCCTCCTCTCTTCCAGGTAGGACTTCATCCTCTGAACCCCGGCTCCTGGCTTCCCTCGGCAGCCTGTTAGATGATCAGCATTGGCACCATGTAGCGGTGGAGCGGCGCAGCTCTCACCTCAACCTAACTGTGGACAAACACACGGAGAGGGTTCAGATGCCTGCAGAGTTCAGCCACTGGGACATCCAGCAGGTGTGGGGGAGGGGGGGCGCTGCTCTGACACAGAAACACACCTGCATAAACATAATATATACCTATGTAGTGGTGAAAGCAGGGAGAAGAGGGAGCACCGTCACTTGGCTGCCTGTATACATTGTATGCTTTCTAATATTTCCCATATTTCTAAGCATATTTTCTATGCTGTAGTCTGATGAAATGCCCCCCCCCCCAACCTGATTATTGGTCCCCCCTGTGCCACCCCACTGAAAAAATCCTGGCATTTAAATGTACATTCCACCACTGTATGTAGTAATTTTCAAATATTTGTTTCTGTCCCCATACAGCTGAGTGTCGGGGCAGTCCACAGCTCTCAGAAACCAGTCTCCAAGAGGAACTTCCATGGCTGCCTTGAAAACCTGCTGGTCAACGACCACAACCTGATAGACTTAGCTAAACACAAAGACCACCATGTCACTGTAGTGGTAATTACACTTTTGCCATGAACACCTGTTACTGGTACATGTTCTTATTTCAACTTCCCTTTGGGGTGAAAGCTTAATGTCTAGGGCTGGGTCACAAATTCAATACCGAATTGACTCTAAATTATCGAATATCAAAAAATGCCTTGTCAGTCAGTGAGCCAATAAGCATCCACCATGCTTCTACCACAATCTAATAATGACTGTGATTGGCTGTCTAACGTCTTAGTGATACAAGCTCTACGTTACACACAGAGATGGGGCACATGTAATAGGAGCTAAACAATTGAGGTTTTGAAGTATTGGTATTGGTACCGGTATTGAAATATTTTGAAACCCTTATAGATAGAGAGATAGATAGATAGATAGATAGATAGATAGATAGATAGATAGATAGATAGATAGATAGATAGATAGATAGATAGATAGATAGATAGATAGATAGATAGATAGATAGATAGATATAGATAGATAGATATAGTAGGGAAATTATAGTGTTAGAGCAGCAAAATATCAGTCACACAGCACTTATGAATATGAAATACTAGGATACAGTATACATGAAATACTAGGATACAATATACATATAATATACATGAAATAATAGGATACAATATACATACAATATACATGAAATACTAGGATACAAATATACAATATACATGAAATACTAGGATACAATATACATGAAATACTAGGATACAATATACATGAAATACTAGGATACAATATACATATAATATACATGAAATAATAGGATACAATATACATACAATATACATGAAATACTAGGATACAAATATACAATATACATGAAATACTAGGATACAATATACATGAAATACTAGGATACAATATACATGAAATAATAGGATACAATATACATGAAATAATAGGATACAATATACATGAAATACTAGGATACAATATACATGAAATACTAGGATACAATATACATGAAATAATAGGATACTATATACATGAAATACTAGGATACAATATACATGAAATAATAGGATACAATATACATGAAATAATAGGATACAATATACATGAAATACTAGGATACAATATACATGAAATAATAGGATACAATATACATGAAATACTAGGATACAATATACATGAAATAATAGGATACAATATACATACAATATACTGTACATGAAATAATAATAGGATCAAATAAAAGAACAAATATTTAAAATATATACAAGTTGGGAATACAAAATGTGCAACTGCTTAACTAGTAATGATAAAGACGTAGATAAACCTATTAGTGCAGATGTGATGTCTCAGAGTCTTATCTAGCACCCAGTGCTAGTGGCCCCCCACTAGAGGCCCCATAATACAATATTATCACAACACTTATGTCATGATACAGTGTTATTGCCATTTTAATTATATTGCAATATTCTTCGATATATTAAAATGTCCCCAAAGGAAAACATTGTCATCATCTGTTTTACCAAAAGAGATACAGCAAATGATGGAATTATTTGAATACTAAAAAGTTAAATTCTCATGTGCAATTTCCACAATAAAAGATCAATTATTGGTGCCCACGTATCAATACAGTATTGCCAATGAAAATATTGCGATACTTCAATTTTTTTCCCCTCTTCTAGTCAATGCCTAAATGGCACAAATCAACACCGCTTAACATAGTATTTATCAGTTAAAACACAGTATTAGCTCAAAGGGGGTAGGTCCATGGGAAATGCTAGCCTATAAATCTTTTGTGGCACCACATAGAGGTGTTATTTATTCCTCTAAAGTGACGATGACCGATCACTTAAATCATTTGGGGGAAAGCACAGCCTCTTAGACTCTCTAGGCTCTGAGCGTTTTTTATCTGGGCGAGAATGCATCATCAATAGCTGCAGCTGTGCAACCTCAAATAGAATCTGCAGGCTATTTTTGGCCCTGCAAAAGCTGATAAAAGATTGTGCTTTGTGTTGTGTGTGACTATTACTAGACGTGCTAACAAACACCGTAACCGTACATGCACACCGCGGCCGACTTCAGCTGCAAAAGAAGCTCTGGCCGCCCTTTCAAGGACGCTTGTCAAAAAGTACGGGGAAGCTTTGGCCGCTTTGGCCACTCTGACATGGAAGCATTCTATGTTTGATTGTATGTTTCTCTGGAATCAGCCAGCGCGAAGGACGTCTATCCGATTGGTTGCTGGCTGTTTGTTGCTGAACAGCGTCATAGCTCATTACTGTAATGGGGCTGGCTGTGGCTCAGGGGTAGAGCTGTCACCTGCCAATTGGAAGGTTGGCAGTTCGTTGGAGTGTAAATGTGTGTGAGTGTTTATCTGATGAGCAGGTGGCACCTTGTACGGCAGCCTCGGCCACAGTGTGTGAACGGTGAATGGTTCCTGTTCAATGTAAAAGCACTTTGAGTAGTCGTTACGACTTGAAATGCACTACAGAAGATCAGTCCATTTACATATAAAGTTGACCTATATTTTCAACTTTCTCAACACCCCCAATACGTGACCATAGACCCCATTGTTCTGGACAGAGACCAGTGAAGGATATTAGAAGCTCTTTTCCGGTGATGGCTGAGTGTTACTGAGCAGCCTCCAACTGAGCTTGACGACGTAGATGTGACGTGAGCAACGTGTCTGAAAGTTGTAAGTCTTCTGGTAGCTGTGCAAGAGAAATCTCAATCATTCCCAATCAGCAGAGACGGAGGGCGTAGGTATATGTTAGGAGATAACATAGGCACAGGCTAATTACTGCTAACTAACATGCTAGTTAACGTTAGTAATTAAATCTAAACAGCTGATGGAAGTCCAAACTGTCAGCGAGCTTCTTCTGTACTATACGGGGGTGATTCCTCTACTGTGTGACAGTAAGTCGCGTGGTAGCCTATTTTTAAAGAAACGTCTGCTACGGAGCCATAACGTGAGCTACAAGGTAATGGAGCCTTTTATACATTGTCATGTTTCTTTAGAAATCTACAACGGACAAATAGAGTCTTTAAAACGCTTCAAATGTAATGGCAGTCAATGGGATGCTAACGGCGGGTGATGGCTTATTAGCATCAAAATGGCACCATAGAGAGGAGAGGTTTACCCCTTGAACGCGATGCCGATGGCTTAGACTTCCGGTAACTTTAGAAGCTCAACTCCACTCAGCTCCACTGAAGCTTCCCCAATGCTAACCAACCCCTGAGACGTGCAAATACGCACAGGAGCAGCAGCTGACAGCCGCTCTGTTCTGCTCTCTGCTCTGTTCCCAATACTCATTGTCTCATTAATTACACGTTATTTCACCAACAACCCATTCATAGACTGGTTGCTGAACACTGAGTGTCTCTGAACCCACGGACGTTATCCATATCTCCATACAGCAACGCTGAGAGCTGTCTGCTCTGAGCGCATGCACCTCTCTCTCCCTCTCTCTTTCAAAACACTTCAGCAAACAGTAATTCTGGGGTGACCTCTGGCTCACCCAGTAAGAGCGTTCACCCCATGTAGGTTGAGTCCTTTGCAGCGCCACTGGTTTGAATCCGACCTGCGGCCCTTAGCTGCGCGTCATCTTCTCTCTCTCACGCTTTCATATCTATCCACGGTCACTATATAATGAAGGGAACAAAATAAGGTTAATAAAGTTTATTTAAAAAAAAAACAGTAATTCTTAAAAAAAATAAAAACAACTTTTATAGACTTTACAAAAAAAGTCAGAATGAGAAAGATAGATTTCTGAGATTAAAGTCAGAATTCTGACTTTTTTTCTCAGAATTCAGACCTCAAATACATTTTTTATATGTGGCCCTTTATCCAAAATCCAAGAGGATATCTAGTCTCATATCACGAGATCAACATAGTATTTGTATATTGCCCAGCCCTGTGTGTGTATGCTTACATGCAGGTGTGTTCATACACGTTGCCATCCTTAGAGCACCAGAGAGAAATCATGTGGAAGATGTTGCCAAGCTGCTAGCTGGTTAGCGACGCTGATGAGCACCTTAATGAGGACAGTGAGTGAAGAGAGGTCAAAGGAGAGGAGACTTTCAGTCACGCTTCCTTGTCTTCCCCATTAGGACCATAAGTGGACCCAGCTCAGTGGGGAGCAGTTTCTAATAAATGGCCTCTCGTTACAGTAAAGAACCAGAGAGCGGAGAAGCCAAGATAGAAAAATGTTCCGAGAATCACTTGCATGGCTGAATATCTAATAGAGACTAATAGCTATAGTCCTTTTTAATAAAGAAACCGCTTTTGGCCGTTGTTAAAGGTATGATAACAAAACAAAGCCTTAAATGATATATGTATGTGTAAGGGTGTGAGGGGATTTTGGGTGTGTGTTAGTGAATGGCTTTTGGGGATTTTATAGTGCACTTTTATATTTTGCAGTGGTGCAGCAGCCTCCGCCATGTACAGTACGTCCATATATCACATTACCAGCTCTACAAAGGGCTCCTAGATGTCATCTGTGTTTCCGGAGCATTATAAAGATGATGTTGTTCCCAGCAGAGAGCTGGGACTGTAATATATTGCTGCAGCCTTAGCAGTGGACCTGCTGTCATTACCACTACTCAAAACAATGGGCTGCAACAGAGAAGTCTATATTGTCCCATTCACACACATACCCAGCTCCCTTCACACCTCGGAATTGGCTGGTATTTTTTCAGTTCGGGGGAGACTTGCTGATGAGATGATAGCGTCAGAGGTCACATAGCGGCACGCCCCTCTGCAACTGATTAATATTCATGTTTATTGTTATTTTTATCTCTCCAGTAATCATGTTCCTGTGCCGCCTCCTCTCTCTCTCTCTCTCTCTCTCCACTCTGCATCTATCTCTCTCAGGGCAACGTGACCTTTTCGTGTGCTGAGTCGCTTTCCGTCGCCGTGACGTTCCCCGGCCCCCAGAGCTTCCTCCAGTTGCCGGCGGCGTCCTCGCCCGGGGGCGTGTCCGTCGGGTTCCAGTTCAGGACGTGGAACAAGGCGGGGCTTCTGCTCACCTTTGAGCTTCCTCAGGAAGGGGGCGTGGTCTGGCTGTACCTGAGTGAGGCCAGACTGCAGCTACAGATCCACAAGGCTGGCAGGGCGCTGCTGGAGCTCGCTGCAGGTCAGTCTATAAATTTGATGGTAAAATTCACGATACATGGAGATGCGGACCCCACGCCGTGGCCTGACGTGCACCCCTACAAAAATAAAACTACACGTTTCCTGCAACAGCTTTGCCACCAGGGTCAGAAAGCACAGGGGAGACTTTGACTCGCTCCGAAGCTAACCTCCGTCACTCTCTCACTCGCTGTACCACACAATCCCCACACACACCTGCTATTCTCTTAAAGAGAGATTCGCTAGAACTACATGGACACCAGCACACTAGTATAAAGGCTGATTTACGCTGTAGCCTGACATAGACCTTTTTAAAAAGGTAACTACACGCGGCAACGCGCGCTCAACCGTGGATTGGTAGCGTTGCATTTCCTGGTTCTCCTTTTCCATAAACAACATGAAGTCAAGGAGAGGGTTAACTTCTCCTGATGCAGATTTCCCACCGTGGTCAGAAATACCAGGGGAGACACTTTGTTTCTCTCGCTACGACTCTCACGCTTACTATGAGTCACTACTCGCTCTGAAGATAATCACCGTCACTCTCTCAATCGCTTTACCACACTGTTCTCTTAAAGGTTCCACAGCATGAAAATTTCACTTTATGAGTTTTTTTTTTTACATTAATATGCATTCCCGCAGCCTGCCTATGGTCCCCCAGTGGCTAGAAATGGTGATAGGTGTAAACCGAGCCCTGGGTGTCCTACTCTGCCTTTGAGAAAATGAAAGCTCAGATGGGCCGAGCTGGAATCTTGCCCCTTATGAGGTCATATATGAGGGACCGCTAAGGTCTATACAAAAGAGACTTCAGATACAGTATTAGGGAACCGCTAAGGTCTATATAAAAGAGACTTCAGATTCAGTATTAGGGGACCAGTAAGGTCTATATAAAAGAGACTTCAGATACAGTAGTAGGGGACCACTAAAGTCTATATAAAAGAGACTTCAGATACAGTATTAGGGGACCACTAAAGTCTATATAAAAGAGACTTCAGATACAGTATTAGGGGACCACTAAGGTCTATATAAAAGAGACTTCAGATACAGTATTAGGGGACCACTAAGGCCTATATAAAAGAGACTTCAGATACAGTATTAGGGGACCACTAAGGTCTATATAAAAGAGACTTCAGATACAGTATTAGGGGACCACTAAGGTCTATATAAAAGAGACTTCAGATACAGTATTAGGGACCACTAAGGTCTATATAAAAGAGACTTCAGATACAGTATTAGGGACCACTAAGGTCTTCGTAGCTCCTCCACACAACCCCATAACTGCCTATACGATTCATCTGTAACCCCTTACCTCTTGTTACCAATGCCTAAAAGCTACATCAGCCTTACAGCCTACCTATAGCTAGTCTAAACCTCAACCTCCTCACACATCACCCCTAACCCCTAATCCATTTATGTTGATAGAGGTTGAAAATCTTTCCTTTCACTCTTTTTGTATACATTGTAAAATGCTAAATGAATGAAAATGCACATGATGATAATTATGATGATGTCTTTCCAGGTTCAGCCCTGAATGACGGTCAGTGGCATGCGGTGGAGCTGAACTCCAGGCGAGGTCATGTGACCATCGCTGTGGATGCAGAAGGAGGAGGCGTCGCTCACGCCAGCCACTCCGTCGCCACAGGAAATCACCTTTTCTTCGGTGGTAAGAGGCAAATCGAATCATGTCAAAGGTGTCAAACTGTAGAAGGTGGCAGTCACTGAGCTGCTGCACCAAACTGAAGCAGAGCATAAAACCAGTATTTAAAACAGTTTTTTTCTACACATTATAATGATTCAAATACATTTTGCACTAGGTCTGTGTTAGTTTAGCTATATTTCAATTTTGAATTAAAGCTTTAGTGCAAAACTTTTTGATATTAATGAACGTCCGTTACATTCAAGCCATTGCCAGATGAGTTGCTACAAAGCTTATTAAGACTAGCATCTCTACACAGATCTCTCTGTATTTCTCAGTATGACTATGTTCAGAAGATTGTGTCGCCTGGTGACTTTCCCGCTCAGAAACTCAAGTGAAGATAATAATAACAGTACTATGGTGGTAATCTCTAACACCACCAATGTGTAGCACACACCTGGCTGATGCGCAGTAGCCTTACGACACCAGACATCAGCTTGGTAGAGAGAGAGGGGAACATATTTTTAGTGGTGGGGAAAACCAGGGTACCCAGAGAAAATCCACACGCACAGAGAACATGTTCCTGAATGCAACACGAACAAAGCCCGAGACAATCAGGGTTCAAACCCGGTACCTTCTTGCTGTGAGGCCACATTGCTAACCATTGGGCCACCATGCTGCTATTCTGAAGAGTCCATGTTTGTTTTTAATCCTCTGTGTCCTTCTTGGCTACTAGCAACTGCGTGGAGGAGGGGTGGGGGGGAAGGGTGATGCGAAGCACCAAAGGCTTGTATCATGTGGTCACACCGACAGTGTTGTTGTCATTACTTAGAATTCCTCATGGGGACGACAGAAACGACGCAATTCAGAAGTGTTACATTTTCCGTGTTAGTGAAATTTGAGCAAAAGTAGAGTTGATTCTACTCTCATAGAGTTAAATCTGCTATATTTGACTTCAATTGATAAGTAGTTGGTGTCAAAACTGAGTGGAAAAACAAAGTGTCATTAAATTAAACCTGCAAGTGTCATTTTATAAATATTGACTTCTCACTCTAAACTCCGATCCTGGGTTTTACACTTGAAGTGTTCATGTGACCCCGCCCCCCACTGCATAGTCACACGCGATTGGCTGAAGCCTTAAGATCTGTGAGCGCTACGCCGACTGCACCCCAAGGGACTTTGCCAATGACCTGCGCTTGGTAAGTAAATTAAGTATTATTGGTTTATGTTTTATTAATATGCCTTCTGGTACCCGTTTTGCAATGGTAAGCCACTGTAATTTTAATTCATGACGCCCCACTCTTACTAGAGACCCTAACACTTGTGGTTAGCTAATCTCGCTTTCAATTTTTAGGGTATTTACGGTCAAAAAACAGTCTCGTGTATTTTTCTGAGAAAAATTGATGCCAGTCAATACTAACTACTTAGTCAAAAGGTGGTCAAAATAACTTTTAATGATGCGCTTAGCTCTAACTGTCAGGGTTAGGTTTAGCATGCTAGCGTGCTAGCATAGGCTAGCGTTAGCTAGCGTGCTAAAGAGAAGCTACTCCGTAGTTGCTGCTAGCCATCCCTGGATGTTAGTTTTTGGTCAGTGTTTTAAAAAAAGTTGCTGGTTAATTGTTAGCAATATATGCGCTAAAACCTTTCTTTCAAGTCGATATTGGTTGTGTTTGAAGTAATAATGATATATTACCTGCTTTGCGTTGTTTACATAAATTTTTGTTAAATATTATTTTGTTGTGACATCTTCAACCTTTAGATTCTCTCAACGACATAAATGACTAACATGAAATATTAGTCATATATGAGGTTTTATTCGTCTTTTTTCGACCCTTTTGTGGCTGTCCCCCACTGATTTTCTCACCTTTTTCAACGTTCTTCTGTATTTGTAGTCTGAAAATATGTTATAGTGTTTCTATTAGACTATATTTCTGCTTTGTATTAGTAATGCACAATATTATTAGCACCTTAATATCAGCTAGTAATAGCTTTAAAATTGATTTTTTTTTTGTCAATATGACAAACTATTGCCCTAATACTCAACTAAGCGCTCGATCCAATGGTGATGCTATGTCCGTAACCTAAGTTGAAGTATTGTGCATCCCTACTTTATGTTAATAATGTGTGTGCATGTGTTATCAGGAACACTTCTATGATCCTGAGGCCAATTCTGGCTAACTTACCTGGAGACTCAAGACAGTCCAGCGCAACACCTATGATGGCATCATGGCCTAATATCCAGGACGGCCCAACAATCCAGCGAGAATCTCTGGTAATTGGTGAACAACTCTTTTGTGAGGAAGGCAAGGGGGCTCTCTCTATCATGAGACACTCAACAGATACAGCCCTGGTTGAAGAGAAGAGAAGAGCCACCTTTGCATACAGACAGAAGCTGGTTTGTGACCAGGATGCAACAGCATCAGCGTTGGATGTCTTCCCTCGCTTCCTTGACATACCTGGACTGGTAAGGATATGTAGAGATTATTACTAGTATTAAAAACTATTTAAAAACGGATTCCTTCAAAATTCAGAATGTACTTAAATAACCTTTATATGGTGTTGTGCCTCAGATTTAACAGGATTTTTCCATGATGTTTGGGGACCATTTCCCCAAACTTCATCAAGTCCCCCCAAACTTCCCTCAAGTCCTCATGTTGAGGAGTTCGCATCTTTTGATGTTGAGGCGGAGAATGACTATGGTAAATATGATTTTCTTCATCCAAAATACAGTCCATTGTCATTGTCAAGTCCAACAGGCAACGGTAGACAAAAACTAGATGCATGAAATAGCTCTTTGGTTATTATAATAATAAAAGACTAAGTAGAATTGTCTTAATCAACAAAACCTCCTTTTTGCTTTCTTGATGGGAGTAGTAATCACAGGGCTGTTTTAGCTGCAGTAGCAAGAAGTAATAGTTTTTCTAATGCTTTTGTTGATGTTATTTGTCAAATATAGTCCCCTATGCTGGGATAGTGATGTGTCTGCTATCCTGTTGCTGTTGCATCTTCTGCCCCCCCTACATCAAGAGGCCAGAAAAAACACCCAAGATGAGCTCAGCACAGGCAGCCAACCATCTTCTTAGATTTCTTTTTCTTCTTCTTTTTGTCCTACCACCAGGGTTCCCACAGTCCAGAAATATCCATAAGAGTTATGAAATTAGAAACATAGTTTTCCAGGCATGGTAATCTGTTGGAATTAACAGAATGTTTTGGAAAAACTTTGAATGTACAGTACATGCTATTTATTTCGTCCTCCTTTCCTCATTCTCTTCCTATCTTCTTCTCATCTTAAGCCTGTCTCTTGCTGCTAATCTAGTATGTTATGCTAAGTATATGCATGAATGTGTCATTCAAACTTCAGGAAGGAGCCAGCCTCACTACATTCCTGGATAAAGTTGATGCAAGACAGCCTTTCCTCCTCCGCACCGGAGAGCAAAAGAAGAAAATCCAAAGGTTCGGCATTGTTGTGGACCAGAAAGCCATCCCATGCAAGGCTCAGACATCAGTGGCTGCTTTTGATGTGCTATTCAAAGCTCACTCCATCTTCAGTCTCTCCTACGATGAAGCTCTTTCCGCATTCTACACTTTCATCCAAACGACAGTGTACAACATCGATGTTGGAAATGCAAAGGGAACTGAGAGCACTGACTACTGCAAGACCATTAAAAGGGAAACCAGTTCAGAAAGGTTGGAGCACAGTAAGACAAATTGTCTGAGTGTGTTCACATGTTTTGCTTGAAAAATGCACCACAAAAATAGTTCAGTCCACAAAATTTCAGCATGGATTATATCCAGCTAAAAACTTTTGTTTGTAATGTGGAGAGCAAGGACGTCCTTCCTCTTTCCGTATGTAGAATGGCTTCTGAAATCACTTGAACACTGTTCTTAATGATTAACCAGCCAATACTAACCAGGAAGTGGCCACACAAAGACATTTTGAGTTAGAATTTTCTAGTGATCAACCAACCTCTGCTGCATCCATGTTACAGGTTCCCCCAGGGCTGTAGTACTCGAGTCCGGTCTTGGATTCGAGCATTTTTCTATGGTCTCGGACTTGTCTCGGACTCGCTAGTATTTGGACTCGGATTTGTCTCGGCCTCGTCCACTGGTCTTGCCCAATATGGCTTTTGGTCTTGACTCAGTTCAGGTGTCTGTTATATGTTGATAATTATATTGGAGGGAAAGGGAAACCCAAAATGATTGTCTTGATACTGTCATGCATAAGACCTTTTTTTTTTTTGTCTCGGGCTCAAACCTTTTTGGACTCGGTCTTGTCTTGGACTCAAACCTCTTTGGACTCGGTCTTGACTTGGACTCGACTAGTCCTGGTCTTGGACTTGTCTTGGACTCGACTAAGGTGGTCTTGACTACAACCCTGGGTTCCCTGTTATCACACAGAACCCAACTGAAAGAATGTGCGGTTCACTTGTTGCACACATACAAACCTCTGTTATTTCTCACAGCACTGTCCAAACAATAGTTTGTTCAATGGAAGAAGTTATGTTCAGATGTTGGGTCAGAAATGACGGCAAACATTACCATATTGATTTGTTTGTATGCAATGACCTACCTGTATTTAACAAAATCTGTGATATAATATTACATGAACAGCGTGCTTTAATTATAGCCTCTACTGTTGATACATTTTATTTCAATGAACACTTTCATGCAGGGCTGTAGTCAAGACCACCTTAGTCGAGTCAAAGACCAGTACTAGTCGAGTCCAAGTCAAGACCGAGTCCAAAGAGGTTCGAGTCCAAGACAAGACCAAGTCCAAAAAGGTTTGAGCCCGAGTCAAGACCGAGTCCAGGACAAAAAAAAAAGGTCTTGTGCATGACAGTATCAAGACACTCATTTTGGGTTTCACTTTCCCTCCAATATTATTATCAACATAATAAAGACACCTGGACTCGGTCAAGACCAAAAGCCATATTGGGCAAGACAAGTGGCCGAGACCGAGACAAGTCAGAGTCCAAATACCAGCGAGTCCGAAACACTTTATACTTTAATACTTTTTACTTTAATACTTTTTACAGGAACAAAGTAATGGACATGCTTTTATTCATGATGACCAGTTAACTTACTTTAGATCATTTCAGAACCAATACTCTAATGAGTATGAAAGGATAATGAGTGAAAGGATATACCGTATATTATTCCTAATTGTTCCATTTTTTTAATGAAATTTTTTGCTGCAAGTATTTAAATAAATGTATTTGTAAAACAAAAGATATGTCCAGTTTTATTTCAGCAAACTTTAATTTAAATATAATTTCCAAGAGGAGCTGTATTTACACCTTTAAATGTTATGGGGCTAACACACAAATAATCTGAGAGAGTTAATGTCTAACACTACATGATTGTTAAGAAGTGCTAAATATTAACTCCAAAAAGAGTCAAAAATGACACCAAAGCAGTGTTAAAGTAATGTTAATGAATGTTTGGTGTTATTTTATTAATGGTACATTTAGTTCAAGCTGTGTCTCTGTTCACATACAAAACAAGCAACTGCTATCTGACTACACTGTAAAAAAAGATTAATTGACTCAACTTAACTAAGTCAAGTCATCTTGTTGCTTTGACAGAGTTAATTTGAGTCAACTTATAGTATCAAGGTTATTACACTTCAAAACACGAGTTGAAGCAACAAACAGTCTGTTGACTTAACTTCCTGTATCAAGTAAGTTGGACTTGAAAATATTATTTGACCTAACTGAAATGTTGGTTGAATTTATTTGATACTACAACAGTGAATCAAGTTGGCTCAACATGGAATAAATAATTGATACAACTCGTGGTTTGTTGACTCAACTTTCTGTATCAAGTAATGTGGACTGGAAAACATTACTTAAGAGAACTAAAAAAGATGTTGTTTGAACTTATTTTATCAAGTTAGGGCAACATTATTATTTTTTTTTCTCATGCTCTATTGCCAAGTTACTTGAGTTTACAGAAATTGCTAAATTTCACAAATTTACGCAAACTAATATCAACAAAAAATCTAAAAATGACAGCTATAGCACAGTAATCATCTAGACTGACTGCTTAATTATGGTTTTCCTACAGTAATCTTGTCATAATTTCATATTTGCCCTGACAGTATTTGAAACATTTGTATATATATTGTACAGACAGTACAACACTCACGCTGTACAGTTGTGTGTGTGCTGAGCCCAGTTTAGCTCCTGGCTGTTTTATAATGACAGTTATAAATCTCCCCCCCCCCACCCCCCCGCTCATTTCTCCTCTCATTTCTCTCTTAACTCTGTCCTTTTATAATGCTGTCCCATCCTCCTTTCTGTTTTCTGTCCTCTCTTCAGTCTTTCCAGTCTTTTTTTCTTTCCTCTGCCATATGTTTCCTTCTCCACTTGCTTCCTGGCTGCCTCTTTTTTCTTAAATCTCATCTCTTTTCTCCTATCTTTGCTCAGCTGTGTTGCGGTCCAGGATGTTATTTACTGCCTTAGGCTTCTTATCATACCGCACAGACACGTTTACACTAACTCCTTTTCCACATTAAATTGGCTACTAGGGAAACAAATTAGCAATATTCATTTGATTAAGGCTTGACCTCTATTTGTGTTATTCCAGCCTCTTGAAAATACACAAATCACAGCTCATTTATTTGTATTTATATTATCATTACATGATGTGTTTTCAGCCATTACCTACGGATATAACTATGCATTTCATCCAGTGTAAGGTGACATTGGGCATCCTTAAAGCCACCTTCAAAAAATGTTATATAATATATCATATAAATGTGTAAAGATTCCAGCCGGTTGAAATAAAAAGTAATAATTGTGATGCAGTTTTTAAGCATCCCAAGGCGTAATGTACTTAAGACTTCACTTTCTCTTACTTTACTTTTGTTGAAGAGATTCTTTCTACCGTTTGTTTTTTTGATAAAATACACTCTACATTTTAATTGATACAATTTACTTTTGCTGGGACGACACATTTGTTGTTTTGCACAGTTTATAGAAACAAAGGAATAGTTTTCAGTCATATGTCTGCAGCTCATCCTCGTGAAAATCGTGAAAATTGTGAAAATCGTGAAAATCGTGAAAATCGTAAACATTTTGAAAATCGTGAAAAATTGTGAAAATCGTGAAAATCGTGTCATCAACCTACAAAGTCAAATCCTGAATCGAATCGAGAGCTGAGTGTATCGTCACATCCCTACCACTACCCAGTGGTGGAATGCAACAAACTACCTTTCTGATAAAGGGTAACTACCCTTCTGAAAAAGGGTAACTAATCATTTGTTACTCTTTCAAAAACAGTAATACCCTTTTTTGTGTACCTTATTGTAAAGTGTTACCCTTTTACTAAAGTAGATATGTCTCTGGTTATTTGTACTTTTACTTAAGTACCGAGAGTCAGTACTTCCTCCACCACTGCCATTACCTAAACCCAAAGTAAACAGCACAGTATTCCATGTTGCTCTGATGTCCAATTCTATAAATAGTATTCATACTACTATAGCTCTCTTGGCTTCTGCTTAAAGCACTATCACTGTTTTATGGCCCTGCTGTCATGTCTCTCCCTGCACTTCTTTCTGTTGTTGTCATAACTTCTTCTTTGCTTCCCTGCTCAGGTTGTCCTGCTGAAGAGGACAGTCAGGAATGTAAAAACCCCTTCAACATCTTCCAGGGCTGCATGCGTCTCCTCACTGTGGACAACCAGCCAGTGGACCTCATGAAGGTGCTGCAAAGACTGCTGGGAAATTACAGCCACCTTCAGATCGACATGTGTGGCATCATTGACAGGTCAGAACCTACCCCCCCCCCAAAAAAAACATCTCACTGGCCTCCCATGGAATCATGGGACCCTCTCTGCCATTTCTGAGGCTACATTTTTAAGTGGAGTTTTGAGCCAATAGTGAACTCGGTACACACAAGTGTTTTTAGCTCCAGTAGAAGAACTAATCTCCATTTAATCTACACGTGCAAACAGCACATCTTATCAGCATCCCTGTATACTGGGCAAATAACACGAGGCAGCATATAGACTCCACCCGTTGCTGGTAGTTGCTTTGCTAACGTTAGTAGCTTAGAGAACGTCTTGACCCAATCAGGTGGCTAAACGTTGGCGCCAGTCTGAGACTTACCAAAGGTCTCCGTTTGCGGCTGTTGAGACTGCAACACAACCCCGCAAATTCCAAACCAAAACGGGTCAGAAGTGTTTCCAAATGCCTCAGGTTTAGGGGCTCGGAAACGCCAGAGCAGGGGGAATGAGAGGGGGAAACGCCAGAGCAGGGGGAATGAGAGGGGAAACGCCAGAGCAGGGGGAATGAGAGGAAACGCCAGAGCAGGGGGATTGAGAGGGAAACGCCAGAGCAAGGGGATTGAGAGGGGGAACGCCAGAGCAGGGGGATTGAGAGGGGAAACGCCAGAGCAGGGGGATTGAGAGGGGGAAACGCCAGAGCAAGGGGATTGAGAGGGGGAAACGCCAGAGCAAGGGGATTGAGAGGGGGAAACGCCAGAGCAGGGGGAATGAGAGGGGGAAACGCCAGAGCAGGGGGAATGAGAGGGGGAAACGCCATAGCAGGGGGAATAAGAGGGGGAAACATAGGAAAAGATTTGTTTTTAAACCAAAATGTAGCAATGTAAATGCAGCCTGAGACACTAATGGAGATGTGCCTATGCTTGTTTTCTTAGATAAAGTCATTTGTAGTTCTAACCATAAGTGGTTGTTCTCAATGTTTACAGCCTCAAGCTTGAGGAATATAGTTTAGGGATTCCTGGTGTTCAGTATAAAACATTTGGCACAGATTTACATAGTTTTTCTGCTTAAAAGATTTTTCCGTTTTGGTATTTATCTAATGGACCACCGGAGGAAAACATGGGAGGGTCATTGTTACAGTGCAGGGAATGAGGACCAAAACGCAGAGACAGTCACAAGGCTTTATTTTATGCAGGAAGTGTGTCTAGTTTCTGTGCATATTGTGTTTCCATAACAATGTTAATGAGTAAATGTACTGTAGCAGGCCTGAAATACACACACACCCAGTACCTATACATACACTAATGGAGAGATGTCAGAGTAAGGGAGTAAGCCCAGGGAAAAGCATCCCCAGCAGTTGGGTTCTCTGCTTTGCCCACCCAGAGAATTTGGCCAACCCATGTGAAAGAGAGAGACATCATGGCTATCAAACGAGCAAAGTGGCAGTTGGTCAAGGCCACACCCCCAGCCTCCACCTTGCCACCCCCTCCTCAAAAGCTACAGACTACAGACTACAGAATGGCTCCTAAGGAAAGCTCATTTTAATTCTGCACCAAGGCTGAATTTTGGGAAAGAGACGTCAGATACAGTATTAGGGGACCACTAAGGTCTATATAAAAGAGACTTCAGATACAGTATTAGGGGACCACTAAGGTCTATATAAAAGAGACTTCAGATACAGTATTAGGGGACCACTAAGGTCTATATAAAAGAGACTTCAGATACAGTACTAGGGGACCACTAAGGTCTATATAAAAGAGACTTCAGATACAGTACTAGGGGACCACTAAGGTCTATTTAAAAGCGACTTTAGAGACAGTATTAGGGGACCACTGAGGTCTATTTAAAAGCATCTAAAGAACACCATGTCATGAAACATTCAACCCCTAGGTTCATATTGCATGAAAGAGTGAAGGTAACTTCCATACCAGGAGTGGGGTTTGAACCCACGAGGGCATTAGCCCATTGGATCTTAAGTCCAACGCCTTAACCACTCGGCCATCCTGGTACTGCTGCCTGGTGGAATATATCAGTGATTGCACAGATGCCTCACAAGAAGGCATACATACTAGGAATGGGATTTGAACCCATGAGGGTGCTTTCATTACATATTCTTGGTTAGTTTGTGCGTACTATCCACTACGAGACTCTGAACAGGCTTTGAATAGACTAAAGTCTGACACCATCTCACATCTAAAGACAACCATCTCACATTTAACGGTAACAGCTATATTTGTACATGCAGATGAATGTCTCCAGTATCCTGAGGTCTGTGTTCATCCATCGGTAAAACTCACGTTGGATGACGCGATTCAGAAGGTTTTAAAATTGGCGAACATCCAGACGGGAGAAAGACTGATTTTATTCCCATATTGGAAATTAAACTGCGACATTGGAAAGTTGTTTGGTGTAAGGTTGGCATAACACGTGTATCTTTAATGTCAAATGATTGATAAAATGCCACAGTGTTTTCTGAGAGGCACCATCAGCACTGAATATGGCACCATGTAAGAAATGAAAGGAAATCATACCTGTGCATATTTTTCATCCTCATACAGTGAGTTCTAAACCCACCAAGGGTTCATCTTAACCACTCTTCCATTTTGGTTATTTTCCTATATCCTGCTACTGGATACAGAGACTAATAGCTGGAGTCGTGCTCTGTCTTTGTTTTGTGATCCAACTTTATATGAATGTAATTGTGATTTTTTTCTTTTCTTTGACTTTTTGGCACGGTAATTTATTTGTGAGGTGAAGCGGTGTGTCGTGAGGCTTAGATCCAGGAAAATAAGAAACAAACACGCACAAAGAATCAAAATGTTGCCCTCACACTCAGTATTTCCATTAAGGAAGGGAGAATTATGGTTCAGTGGAGACCTGAGGTGTGACATAATCACCGACAGCCCTGTTACATATCGTAACAAGAAATCTCGCTCATCTTATCCAGCTGTTTTTAATAATACATGCTATTCTCACTTGGGTATCTGCCTTTTTTAAATCATTTTTTATTATTTATCAGCGTTGATTGAGCCTGTTATTAGAATTACCATGATGATATCAGTGTTGTACCACTGATCTTCTGATTTATTACTTTCCATACTTTGTTAATGTCAGGAATTTTCATTCTGGTTTTAGTTATCTCACATCACGAGAGTAAGTCATGTGGAGCAGAACATTTATATATATATATATATATATATATATATATATATATATATATATATATATATATATATATATAAATGAATACAGCTCCACACACCAGAGAAGGAGAATCTGCGCCTGTGGGTTTAATTAAATATCCTCCGGTTTCTCCATGTATTAGATTATTGTTCAGCAGAATTCAATTCTTGCACAGATCTGCAGTGGAACAACGAGAGACAAATTATGGCGCCCACTGTACGATCTCATTGCAACTCTGTTGGTTACATTTGGGGATCATGGGATATAAAGTTGAAAGGAAAATGGAATTACAGACACAGCTTCCATACGCTTCCCTTACCTCAGTGCAGGGTTTTGACTCTGTGTTAATGTCTTTGTGCAGACGTAATAGCAATGCAACCTTATTCAATGAGAGCAGCCATGCATTTAATAGACTTGACCCATCAGTCTTGTAGAAGGGGTTGGAGTGAGTTCTTCCCATTGCAAGCAGAATAATCAAAAAGTCAACAGAAGTCCATCCATGTCCTGTAGAGGTGAACAACCAGGAGAATGAGGGACTCAGCAACCTTGTCAGCCATTAAAGCTTTAGTAACATTTCCCCCCTTTATTCAATAATACAGCACTCCTGATTGGAGGGAGGTTGATAACAGCCGCACAATGAGAACAAAGGGGGCTTCATTGTCTAAAAGACATGTTTAGCGAGGTTGGTTTATTGCTTTTTTTTGACTTGCAGTATGCATTCAATCTGCCACTGTCCTCTTTTTTTCTTTTACCTTCAATTAAGATCAGCACTGAAGGCGTATGGCGTCCCCTTGCAGAGACCTTTGCCCATCCATCCTATCTGGAAGTTATATACTGTGCAGCCTAAAACCTGTGGTGTGTTATCAAGGCTTTATCAGTTCTAGGTGCTGTCTGGCCACTGTGCCCTTTCTATTGAGAAGATCTGGGCACGCAATTGCCCAGGACTGAGTATCGATCTCAACTGGCATGAAGTATGGTCTAACGTTCCAGAAGTATCACACAATTCAAACCATCAGCAGATTCACTACAATATCATTCATAGGACATATCTCACCCCCGTGAAAATGCACCACATGAAAATAATGAATAGGCCAAACTGCACTTTCTACCCAATAAACACACAAGGCACAAATGTACACATGGTATATGAGTGCACTCCTGTTGGTCAGTTCTGGAACAGTGTTGTATCCAAAATTTCCGTCTTGTTTAATGTTACTCTGCCTGTCAAAGTCTTGATTCTGAATGACCTGTCAGCCTTTAAGCTGTATGCACACGTGGTGCCTTTCCTATTTGGATGTAGTATATATGGAACTCTCCACGGCGTGCATGCATGGAGCGCCGGGAAAGACTCTGGACACTTGGCAGAAGATGGCTGAATCTGTGAGGGCTGGGCTGTCCTTACAATTCCTCATGGGGGCGACGGAAACTACGCACCATTGCTTTAAAGTGTTCCAGTTCTCCACGGTTGTTCTGAAAAATAGCAGGAAAAAACACATTATCACTGAGAGTATCTTGCAGAGGCACCGTGGCAAGACAATTGTGATTGGTTTAAAGAAATGCTAATAAACCAAAGCACGTTTTTCTCCCATCCCAGAACGCTGTGTGGACTAGCCAGACCCTCCCCTGCAGTGCTGTGTAGGAAAGTCTGGCAAAGCTAGACTAATGCAGTGCAAAGCACAAGTCTATTAATCACACAGTATGTTCTAAATGGCCCAGATAACAAAGGACACATCTAAACTCGTTTCTATGTGTTTTTAGCCAATACCCAGTA
This sequence comes from Percina caprodes, assembly GCA_013375575.1. Taxonomy (NCBI): domain Eukaryota; kingdom Metazoa; phylum Chordata; class Actinopteri; order Perciformes; family Percidae; genus Percina; species Percina caprodes. The sequence goes on from JABXJD010000615.1 coordinate 86,656, forward strand.
AAAAAACAGTTAGAGGTGAGGTCAAGTCACTACAGATTGGAAAAGATTCATCCTCCCAACCTGTGTTACATTCTTACTGCCTAACCAGAGATTTACCAGGAGTGGGGTTTGAACCCACGAGGACAATTGTCCATTGCATCTTGAGTGCAACGCCTTAACCACTCGGCCATCCTGGTGACAAAATAATAAAGAAGAAGCATTTAGGTGTCTCATTAAATTAGATATTCTGGTTGCTAGTTGGAGTAGTACTCCCTTGAGGACTCGGTGTTGACATTTACATGGACATTAAACATTTAGATTGGAAAATAGTAGACTATTAAACTGAACGCGGCTTCCCCCCCCCCCGTTCAGTTCTGACTCTGGGGACAGAAAGTAGACCTGTCCCAGATGACCTGAGAGGTCTGGGTAGTTCATGGTTCACATATATGACCTGAGAGGTCTGGGTGGTTCATGGTTCACATATATGACCTGAGAGGTCTGGGTGGTTCATGGTTCATATATATGACCTGAGAGGTCTGGGTGGTTCATGGTTCACATATATGACCTGAGAGGTCTGGGTGGTTCATGGTTCACATATATGACCTGAGAGGTCTGGGTGGTTCATGGTTTACATATATGACCTGAGAGGTCTGGGTGGTTCATGGTTCACATATATGACCTGAGAGGTCTGGGTGGTTCATGGTTCACATATATGACCTGAGAGGTCTGGGTGGTTCATGGTTTACATATATGACCTGAGAGGTCTGGGTGGTTCATGGTTCACATATATGACCTGAGAGGTCTGGGTGGTTCATGGTTCACATATATTATATGATAGGAGAAAAAAAACACTCTGGGTTGTTTGCATTTCTTTCAACCAATCACAATTGTCGTGGACGTGTTGCTTTGCAAAGTAGTTTTTGGAAGAAACTTCACTTTTTTAGGCTTTATCCTGGGAATGTACTCAGTTGATCCAGACAATGCAAGTAGAGACTCTGACGCTCAGTGTTATTTATCTATTGTGTTTTTTTACAATATTTAGTATATGTTTAATGAAAACAGACTACCAGGAGTGGGGTATGATCCCACGAGGACATTCGTCCATTGGATCTTAAGTCCAACGCCTTAACCACTCGGCCATCTTGGTACAGAGCTGACCCTGCGAGTGTATCTCACAGTAAACAGTTTTGAGAAAAAAATGGTTGTTGTATAATTCACATAATGAATGAAAAAATCCTTTACGGTTGTGGGATATTTGCATCCGCATCGTACTGCAGACCTTGCTGCTCACACCTCTCCATATTTCCTGACATTTACTTCCCCACGTTTTTCAACCCTCGTCTCTATTGTGTAACGTTTAGTACATCATGACTGATACATGGCCAACAGTCTATTATCATTGCGATCAATAATTATTTATGGCAGAGGGTAAAGTTAACTAAATATTGAATACACAGCAGAAAGAGGTTTCTACACCTTAATGTAAATACCATACCAGGAGTGGGGTTCGAACCCACGAGGATATGCATCCATTGGATCTTAAGTCCAACGCCTTAACCACTCGGCCATCCTGGTACTTATACAATTAAAGTGTATCTAAAACATTTACGGTAAACGGTTTTGAGAAAAAAATGCCAAATTTTTGAGTGCAATGCATTACAAATTTTGTTATTCAGTTACAGATTGTCATTTGTGACTAAATGTGACTATAGGATGGATGTTTACTAGCCTGACATTGTCATACTCGGATTCTAGTCAGAATATGAGTCTGATCGGTTGAACGCAAAGACCACTGGGGACCAGGTTCAGACCACAAATGCTCTGAACTCATGGTCAGTTCTGGAAAAATAAGCACATCTAAAATATCTGATTTGATTAATAATGCTCTACATGGTACTATCTTTGGTTTGATTGTGAATGATTTGTCAGTCCTTCAACTCTCTTAAATCACAAAACGTGCTGTTTTTGCCGGACTTACAGCGGCTAAGAAAATGATTGCAGCCCGTTAGAAACTATCTCTTGACTTCTCTATTCATACATGGACCTTTTTTGGACGTCTCATATGTGGAGCTCTCGACAGCTCGTATAAATGGAGTGCCACAAAATACTTTGGACTCTTGGGTAAGCATTGATGAGTTCTTGAAGCTCACGCTGTAGCCTTGCCTCCTTGTCTTGTGTCCGTCTCTCTGTCAATGTCTTTGTGAGATTTTGTGAGTACCTGTTTTTGTGTGTGCGAGCTCCCTTCCTGCTGCTGGGTTTTTGTTGGGTCTCCCCTCTAGATCGTTCCTCTCTGTGTTGTTTTTGGTAGTGGGACACGGTCGTATGTCCCAGTGTATTGTTTGTGAATTGCATAATAAGAAATTGACCACAAAGAAAAAATGGGGCAAGTAGCCAGCTGGCGTCAACGACCACCTGGTGGTCTCCTTCTATCATCAAGATAACCTATCTATCTTCCAAATAACCCAAGCGCTCGCCCTTAAGGACTGAAGTTTGAGGATGTACAAACGGCTAAGATGTTCTTACACAGACTATGTTAGAGTGTTCTACTTTAATTGCTCCTATCAGTACAATAGACTATACACTAATACTAATTTAGGCAAAACGGATCGACCGAACCTACTGTGAAACTCATCTACAGTCAAAGAGAGATCAGCTGTCACTACTGCCAGTTTGATTACAGTTCACCAACACACTCATTACAACCCTGACACACACACACACACACACACACACACACACAAACACTGAATATATATAGTAAAAGAACCAAACAGTCACAATTTAAAGTGAAAAGCTATGCGTTTAATCTGCAAGGCTCCAGCGTACTCTTAGATTAACGCAGTGTGAGAGAAAGGGAGGTAAGGCTGCTGAGTCAGAGCTTTTATCTAAATAAAAGGGGGAGGCTGCAGATTCTGCACAGTCATCTATTTTCTATTCAATATTCCTGCCAGGGTTTGGGCTCATATACACACACACACACACGCACACACACACACACACGCACACAACACTGTCACATACATTCAAATAAGTAAACACACGCTCTAAAACATGTATTTAGGAATATAAAGTGAGAACAAAAACATACCGCCAAGCTTTGCAAACACCAATGACGTAAAATTGTGTGTGTGTGTGTGTGTGTGTGTGTGTGTGTGTGTGTGTGTGTGTGTGTGTGTGTGTGTTTGTGTGTGTTTTTCTCAAACCTCCTGGAGGTGCCAGCCGGTCCCGCAACCGATGGAAAGCACCCAGTGTTGATAAAAACACAATTTACTCATTGTCTCCTGTCGTCCTCTCTCTGTCTTTTTCTCAGCAGAATGAGGTCACAGGATGTCTTTGTGTCTCTCAGCAGAGACACAGCAAAGTGAGGTGAGATTTGAGCTGAGTTGTGTTACCTAAAAGTGACCATTTAACATCCACATAGCTATAGTTTATTTATTTATATATATATCAATAGTTTTGCTTTCACAGGTTTTGAGGTATCTGTCTATTAGATGTCTAGTGCCACGCCCATACATGGAGTTGAGTGGGATTTGTTTGGGGCGCTCACAGGGTTGAAAAAAAATTCCGAAAACAGCAACATGTCTTCAGGGTTGTCGTTACCCACCAGTAATAGTCTAAGGAACTCATACAGCAACATGGAAACATTGTATAATATTAAGTCCTGTTCCAGTTATGGTATAATACAGTGCACATATACAGATTGTTGCCAGTTTGTTACATGTATGCTGCAGTATGCATGTATGTAAGCTGCAGTCCCGGGTGCTGTTGAGATACATTGTGTCATACTGAGGTTGTCTTATATTAAGTGTATCCTTATTAGATAAAAATGTCATAAGAAAAATTGAGTTTACAATATTAAATGAGATAACTTTTAGAGCTTTCAAAAAAGTCAAAACTATTTGTGCCAACAACGCAATGTAATGATAAAAAAAATCTTTAATGCCAAAGGGAAAACTAGGCAACAGAGACAGGATTGACGTACTATAAATTGTATAGAAAGTTGAAAGGTGCTGTACGTAGGATTGGGAAGATCCAAGACTTAGCCAAAAAATTTGAACATCGACAACTTCTCCTTCCCTTCCCCCCTTTCCACTAAAGCCCAAAACAGTCCCTAAGCCCCTCCCCCACAAGAGAGCTGTGCACGATAGAGCGCGTTTGAAGAGGAGGAAGGGAAAGAAACTTCTCTGCAGCTTGTGATAACCGCTTCTGCATCCTGATTGGTGCATCTGAACAGGGAGTGGTGGATTTTTGAAAATCATACAGGCTGTAGGTGGTGTCCAAGGAGCCTGAATTTTTTTTCAAATTACCTGCTTCATGTAGTTCTACTCGAACATAGGATCAGTTTCAGCAAATATGAAAGAAAGTTAGTTTTATAAGGCTTACCTACTGCACCTTTAAAGGTGCCCTGCCACACATATTCCATGACTTTGTGGTAATGTCTGAAGTTCTACCATGGACTCTGGAACTTGGTTACCTTGGTTACCTTTTTTTAAGCCATAGTAGTGTGGTATAGAAAACCTGCAGGAAGATTCAGCTCCATTTGGGCCAGTTCTCATTGATATTCAACGAGCTAAGCTGCTTGACTCTGATTGGCTAACTGGCGAGCTCTTGAATGTTAATGAGCTCAGGCAACATGACGTCAGACTGACCAGCTGTTGTTTTTGGCCTGATTTCTCCCCTTATTGGAGACTGGCTAGGCCACTCCAGGACCTTAATGTGCTTCTTCTTGAGCCACTCCTTTGTTGCCTTTGTTTTGGGTCATTGCCATCCACGACCCATTTTCAATGCCCTGGTTGAGGGAAGGAGGTTCTCACCCAAGATTTGACGGTACATGGCCCCGTCCATTGTCTCTTTGATGCGGTGAGGTTGTCCTGTCCCCATAGCAGAAAAACACCCCCAAAGCATAATGTTTCCACCTCCATGTTTGATGCGGGGGATGGTGTTCTTAGGGTCATAGGCAGCATTCCTCCTCCTCGAAACACGGCGAGTTGAGACAGGCATGTATATGTGCTTTCTTAAGCAGGGGACCATGCGGGCGTCCTTCATGGTGTAGTATGTTACCAATTGTTTTCTCAGGGACTATGGTCCCAGCTGCCTTGAGATCATTGAAAAGATCCTCCCGTGTAGTTCTGGGCTGATTCCTCACTGTTCTCATGATCATTGAAACTCCACGAGGTGAGATCTCCCATGGAGCCCCAGGCCGAGGGAGTTTGACAGTTCTTTTGTGTTTCTTCCATTTGTGTATAATCACACCAACTTCTCAACAAGCTGCTTGGCAATGGTCTTGTAGCCCATTCCAGACTTGTGTAGGTCTACAATCTTGTCCCTGACATCCTTGGAGAGCTCTTTGGTCTTGGCCATGGTGGAGAGTTTGGAATATGATTGATTGATTGCTTCTGTGGACAGGTGGACAGGTGTCTTTTATACAGGTAACAAGCTGAGATTAGGAGCCCTCCCTTTAGCCTTCCCTCAACTCGTTACCTGTATAAAAGACACCTGGGAGCTAGTAATCTTTCTGATTGAGAGGGGGGTCAAATACTTATTTCCCTCATTAAAATGCTAAACAATTTTTAAAATTTTTGACATGTGTTTTTCTGGATTTTCTTGTTGTTATTCAGTCTCTCACTGTTCAAATAAATCTCCCATTAAAATTATAGACTGATCATTTCTTTGTCAGTGGCAAACGTACAAAATCAGCAGGGGATCAAATAATTTTTTCCCCTCACTGTATGAAGTACAATATTTATCTCCAAATAACACAGACTTCAGTCAAGTCGCCTGCTGGATTTCTTTAAAGAGCTTCTTCAAACAGTACGGCAGCACTTTAGAAGAGCAGCTCGCTTCAATCGAGATCTGCCGTTGAGAAGAAGTGACAAGAACATTTTCTATTTAGCAGAAAACCTTTCATTTTTATGTACATAAAATGAAAGCAACATCTAAAGAGTAATGAAATGCTCCTTTTGCTCTCTCTGGGGAAAGGTGAAAGATGTTACAAATGAGAACTCATAGAACTCTTAGAAATCATTTTCCATTCAATATAATAAAGGTTATTTTCCCACCGACCTCCCACAACTTTACAAATCAAAAAAATAATATGAAAAAATGAAAGGTATTCCATTGCTAAATAACCTTTCTCTCCGTGAAATGGGAAGCTGCACTTCAATCGAGGCTCATTTAGTTTAATGAAGTAGTTTTTATCTTTTTGAAAGGTCGAGTTGGACTTGGAGTTGGAATGGTTTGGCTTGACAGTGTTTCCGATGGTGACGGCTTTGCCTCCACCATCAATCATCTCACCCACTTTGTGTGGTTGCTGTGCCATTTAGGGGGAACTCTGTCATATCACAACTTTTGGTTCCACTGTTTATTTCTGTATGTAAAATGTGTTTGAAACATCTGGTGTTTTAATCCTATATTTGTGGGATGTTGTGGGATATAGTTTGATGCAGTGTTTCCAAAAAAAGTAAGTTGCCGTGACAAGCAAATAAATCAGCCCTAAACATAACAAATATATTCAAATTGTGCTTGATCTCTGTTTCTGTCAGGTGTTCTCCCAGTCGTTGTGAACACGGCGGCCGCTGCAGTCAGTCCTGGACCGGCTTCCACTGTAACTGCTCTGAGAGCGGCTACAGCGGAGCCACCTGCCACAGCTGTAAGTCCAACATCTGCACAGACAGACAGGCAAGCAGGCAGACATGGAGACAGATAGACAGACAGACATGGAGACAGACAGACAGACAGACATGGAGGCAGACAGACAGACAGACAGACATGGAGAAAGACAGACAGACAGGGAGACAGGGAGACACACAGACAGACAGAGTGAGAGACACAAAGATCAGTAGACAGACATTGAGAAACACTGACAGACAGACACAAAGGGAGACACACAGACATACACACACACACACAGGGAGACACACAGACAGACGACAGGGAGAGAGGTGAGACAGGACCGATAAAAACAATGAACAGGAATTACACAAAACATTCAACACAGGCAGTGACCATGTGTTTGGCTGAATAAGGGACATGTAATCAATATTATTATAATATTAATGTTTAGGGTACAACAGAGTGTTTAATATTGTACAACCTGGTTTATTTCATAGTTATGGCCATTATTTATATTGGCTGTTAAACATATTTGACTCAACTAGTTAATTAACAAGATCTGAGCAGGAGACAACAACACTTAATTGGATTTAGTTTTAGTGATGTCGGATCTCAGCAATTACTGTGGTGGGGTGCTCTATTACAGTAACATGACCATGGCCAAATGTACAAAATAATAAAATCCACATTTTCATGAACTGGAATCAGCCTTTAAGAAGACAACCCCCCTGTGAGCTGTGTTTGATATCTGCACATCATTTTTCCCCCCAGTGAAGTAGGTTACAGTATTATTAACTCTATTGCTGTGGTGGAATGTAGTCAACATTAATATGAGTTCCCCCAGCCTGCCTATGGCCCCCCAGTGGCTAGAAATGGTGATAGGTGTAAGCCGAGAACTGGGTATCCTGCTCTGCCTTTGAGAAAATGAAAGCTCAGATGGGCCGATCTGAAATCTTCCCCTTATGAGGTCATAAGGGGTAATGTTATAGCCCCTTTCTCTGCTTTGCTCACCCAGAGAATTTGTCTCACGCATGAGAAAGAGAGAGACATCATGGCTTTCAAACGAGCAAAGTGGCAGTTGGTCAATGCCACACCCCCAGCCTCCACCTTGCCCCCTCTCCTCCTCAAAAGCTTAACAGACTCAGAAATGGCACATACTAAGGAAAGCTCATTGTGGGACTGGCTCTAGAAGCTGTAATTCTGCACCAAGGCTGGATTTTGGGAAAGAGACTTCAGATACAGTATTAGGGGACCACTAAGGTCTATTTAAAAGAGACTTCAGATACAATATTAGGGGACCACTAAGGTCTATATAAAAGAGACTTCAGATACAACATTAGGGGACCACTAAGGTCTATATAAAAGAGACTTCAGATACAGTATTATGGGACCACTAAGGTCTATATAAAAGAGACTTCAGATATAGTATTATGGGACCACTAAGGTCTATATAAAAGAGACTTCAGATACAGTATTAGGGGACCACTAAGGTCTATATAAAAGAGACTTCAGATACAGTATTATGGGACCACTAAGGTCTATATAAAAGAGACTTCAGATACAGTATTAGGGGACCACTAAGGTCTATATAAAAGAGACTTCAGATACAGTATTAGGGGACCACTAAGGTCTATATAAAAGAGACTTCAGATACAGTATTAGGGGACCACTAAGGTCTGTATAAACGCATCCAAAAAGCACCACGTCATGGGACATTTGAGGAGACAGTAGCCATAAATAACCTACCAAATGTTGGACAAACAAATGAAACCAGCAGTGGGGTGAGCTTTGATGAGATCTACTGCTTCTGTGGCCCTCTGATTCCCTCGAGTCAAAATCCTGAACGCAAAAGAGGAGAATTTCCACCCAGTTCACCTCTGGTCTCATGTTTATTGCTGATGTTTCTGTAAAAACATTTTTCGAACCACAATTAGACATGAATTTGACTAGAAAGGCTTGATTCTTTCATTGCAAAGGATGCACTGTTTGTGTGTACGTGTGTGTGCATGCGCGTGTGCATGTGTGCCTGTGCATGTGTGTGTGTGTGTGCACGCATGCTTGCGTGCAAGTGTGTATATGTATGCCTGTGTATGTGTGTGTGTGTGTGTGTGGCTGTGCATGCGCGTGCCTGCACGTGTGCATGTGTGCCTGTGCATGTGTGTGTGTGTGCACGCATGCTTGCGTGCGAGTGTGTAAATGTATCCCTGTGTGTGTGTGTGTGTGTGTGTGTTTGTGTGTGCGTGTGCGTGCGTGCGTAGGATTAAATGAAGACAGAGAAAGAGGTTGGTGTTGGGTGTGATTCATGTTGAGCTGATCTCATTACTTCTCCTCCCAGCTGTGTACCAACAGTCGTGCGAGGCGTACAAGCACCACGGCAACACGTCGGGACATTTTTATATCGATGTGGACGGCAGCGGACCAATCAAACCGCAGCTGGTCTACTGCAATATGACAGGTGACACGCACGCACGCACACACGCACACACTTATCCTCCCATCGTAACGATAGTTACGTATTGTAACTCCAGATTCTATGAGAATTGCATAGCCCTCTAAGAGCTGTTGCTATTGGGTTGATCCCTCGCGAATACGCAGTCGTGAAGATTTCTGTCACTCCCGTGTGCCCTGCACGGGCTTCTCTTACTCCGGAGTTACTGTATCTTAAAGCAGCGAGACCAGAGATCTGCTCCCAACATCAGCAGTATTCTTCAACCAATCTTAGAGGGCTATCCCTATACTCATAGAATCTGGAGCTACAATACGTAGCTATTGTTCTATTTCTTATTTACTTATTTACTGGGTTAAGGTTGAAGCTGATGTAGTCAATGCCACCTGTGACACCAAAATCCACACAGAGATTAGCTCCTCTTCCTTCTCACACTGTACTGGTGTACTAGCCTTGTGTTTATAGTAGTGTATAGTTTATGTCCACACCAGATAAACTACCACCTGTGAGGGGGTCGGCGAACCTTTGCCAGTTTAACCCCTCATGTTGTCCTCTGGTCAAATTGACCCGTTTTCCTATATCAATGTTCTTTTTAACTACCCAATTTTAATCACCCAAAATAACATGATTGATTCCACACAACGCTCTTTGGCAAGGAAAAATCTTTCCTCTCATTAATTTTGAGGTGTCTTATTCAATTTTATAGCATTTGGAAAACAAAATTGAAGTGGTTTTGAAATAGTATTGAGTAAAAGTTGACATATTCCAGTCTGTGATTATCCATCAACATCCATTCCTTTAATTTTAGTTGAAATAATTCCTAATTTCTGCTTTTCCAACTCAAACATTAGGTATAGTAAAGAGACTTCAGATACAGTATTAGGGGACCACTAAGGTCTATATAAAAGAGACTTCAGATACAGTATTAAGGGACCACTAAGGTCTATATAAAAGAGACTTCAGATACAGTATTAGGGGACCACTAAGGTCTATATAAAGAGACTTCAGATACAGTATTAGGGGACCACTAAGGTCTATTAAAAAGAGACTTCAGATACAGTATTAGGGGACTACTAAGGTCTACATAAAAGAGACTTCAGATACAGTATTAGGGGACCACTAAGGTCTATATAAAAGAGACTTCAGATACAGTATTAGAGGACCACTAAGGTCTATATAAAAGAGACTTCAGAAAAAGAAGAAAAAGTTTAAAACATCGATAAAAAGCGTCAACAAAAGTGTTTTTTCAATTTTGACTGGAAGACAACACGAGGTTGTCCGAGGGTGTCATAAGGATTAGGTCGTCTAACAGAACCAATGCGTAATAACTGTCTGTCTGTCTGTCTGTCTGTCTGTCTGTCTGTCTGTCTGTCTGTCTGTCTGTCTGTCTGTCTCCAGAGGAGAACACATGGATGGTGATCCAGCACAACAACACAGAGCTGACTAGAGTCCGGCCGTCTCCAGGTTTAAACCAGCTTTCAGTCCAATTTGACTACTCGACTGAAGAGGAGCAGCTATTGACCGCCATCAGCCAATCGGAGCACTGCGAACAGGAACTGTCCTACCATTGCAAGAAGTCCCGCCTCCTCAACACTCCAGGTAAAGTCTGTTCAGGAAAGGTTTGCTAAGTGTACCCCTGTGTGATTTCTTTATAATGTGGGGATTCACAGGTCAATCTTAATGGACTTTATTTATATGGCGTTTCTAATCTAAAGAACTACTTAAAGCACTTTTATACATTACAGAAACCATTCCCCTGGCCTAGGTGCCACCTTCTCTTCAGGTTAAAGAAGAGCATCGAGGGTGATTGTTTAGTGTCTTGCCCAAGGACAGGGATTGAACCACCCACCTCCTGATTGGCAGACACCTGAGCCACAGCCACCCCAAGAACCAGTAGTCTTATGCTGTCAGATGTAGAGCTGCTTGCATAGAACAGCTGGGAGCAAGGACAGGACCTGCCCTGCCCTGCCCCTGACCTGTATTTCAACTGCTAGCTTTGTTGGACAATATGCATATTTGCAGAGATTAACCAAGCTAAAGCCAGCAGCCAATAAGCTGTTTGCTTAGCACAAAGACTGAAAACTGGGAAACAGCTTAGCCTGGCTCTGTCGGAGGGTTACAGAATCTTCCAATACCTAGAGCTCATTAATAAACCCACACAGGGTCTACAAGGTTTCTTGGCTGAGACCAGCAACTTCCTTGAGTCTCTGCTGAGAGCCAAGAAATAGTTTGGCACAATACACCCCATTAACAAGGCACATTGTTGTTACACTTTCATTAAATATGTGTTAAGTCAGTTTCTTCCTACTTTATCTTTCAATGTTAATCATGAACTCTACTGGAGCCCAACATTCGATGTTTGTGAATAAAGTAAATCTCACTTTTTAATCCTATTCAGTCTTAATCTTTTTACTCTTTTAATCTTATCCAGGGGAGAGCACTCTAGCATTTTTTCCCCCAACATTTCAATAAGAAAAGACTGTAAACAAGAACTTGTTCTTAATTGACTTGTGGGGTTAAATTAAAGTTAATGAAAGCTTGGTTAAGCAGGCTTCCTTCAGCTGGGACTCTTTCTCAACCAGAAAGAACAAAACATAAAAAAAGGGTGTCTTTCTCGAATGGTTCAGACAAATTGATTGTCCAGGATTTGTTTAATACCTTCTACTCATCAGTGTTTTTTTTGTTTAGTCATGTGTTTCTTGTGCATGAATGGACTCAGAGGTGGCGAGTATGAGAAACAGAGGGAGAAATGCTTTGATCACGAGTTCCATTGCATTTGTCTTGATAGCAGTTAATGCATCAGCTTTCACTCTCATGCAAGTCTATATACAAGCAAAATCAGTGTGAAGAGACACAGGTATAATAGAGCACAGCTGTGATAACATCCCGTTTTTAGCCATGCTGGCAGTATGGCTCTGGGTTTGTCGTTCGCTCGGTCCACCACTTAAGTCCAGACTGAAACAACTAGGTGACGGATTGCCATGAATTTTGGTTCAGAGCTTCATTGTGTCCAGAGGGTGCACAATTACATTTTCTGTGTTGCCACCATGGGGTTGACATTTGTTATTTTGACCAAAATGTCTCAACATCTATCAGATGGATTGCCATTAATTTGGTTCATATATTAATGTCCCCACCCTCGATGATGAATTTGACCAACTTTGGTTAATCCACTAGCCTGGATACCAGACAAATCTTCAAGCTCATGTTTCATTTGCTCTGAACCTGGATGGTGTTAGTTAGTGCTTATCCAATGTAAAGTAGTTACCAAATGTAACTGCCACACTGCCTCCAGCCTAACGCACCCAACCCGGTCTCACACCAGTTCGTGAAACGGTTACGTAATTTTGATTTATTATTCCGTGTACATGTTCACGCAACAACGAGGAAACGAAATGCCACACGCCGGCGACAACAACGGGACGGACCGCCACACGTGGGACGATCCCCATGCGTAAGGACACGATCCGCGGTCTCTGTGGCACTCAACAACAGGGAAATCAACTGTAACACACTGGACACGATCCCCGGTCTCCGGGGTGAAAGTCCTTTGTTCTTTGAGCCATCCATCCCCCGACCAACCTAGATTTTCGGCTTTTCAATACCACTCCCTACCGTAGTCATGCTATTATCACGAAATATGCTTCCCACTGAAATACATTACTTTAAAATTCCTAATCAACACTTGAAAATAACGACACCAGGCTCGCACCAGGCTCACAAAACTGTCAAACAAGATTGTGTTATTGTATTGAATATTTCTCGCTTTAATGTTCAGCTGTAATTTGAGAAAGTTTGTGACCGGGCAGCCATTTTTCCTGCCCCACAACAGACCAATCACCTCCTCAACTTGCGGGTTTTTGCTCTGAGCCACGTTGTTCTGTTACGCTGATTGTTTCAATTACTCCAGAGGCATTTTAGAGGACTTGAACCAAGGTCCGGACCAAGGTTCAGGCTACGTCCTGCTGTCAACAAATACATGAGCATGTCCTGATACTTATAGGTTGGTTTGTAGAAGGGCTTCCCCCATCCTCTCGCATCCTCTCTCTGTTTCTGAGTTTTTTCTTCTGACTGCTGCTCTTATCCTACTGCCGCGGCTCTTTTTGTTTCGTTGCGATGTTGAGAAGCGAGACACAGGAATTTTCTTTCTGGAGCATTTATTCATACCGAAACAAAAGACGAGAGCCACCGTGGGCAGATCGGAGCGGAGCATTTTTACCCTTTAGATGGGTACACGACAGAGGAGTGTTTTTTTTTAGATTTCCACTCTGGAGGGTGGTTTCTACGGAGCCCCGGAGGTGACATGGAGGGAAGAAAAAAAGAAAAGAAAAAACATGTACTAGGACAAACACTTTTTGCGAGATCTTGACTTTTTTTTGCAAGATCTCGAGTTGTATTTGCGAGATCTTGCATTGACATGGAGGAAAGAAGAAAAAAAAAAAATTTCTGAAAATCATTTTTTTTTTTCTCCATGAAAGTTGAGATCTTGAGTTTAGTGATTCTCCCCAGTAGATGTTTATTTTTTTTTGTTCTTTTTTTTTTTTTCACGCCATGTCACCTCCGGGGCTCCGTAGCTTTCACCTGCAAGCGTTGTATGTGTATTTGAGCAGGAACTAGAAAAAAGTCATCAACTATAAGTGATTCCATATTTTCATAACCAGTTATCCAGTGGACAGCCATACAAATATTCATTGCAAGGACACATCCTCAAAGTTCTTCTCTTCTGTGGAACTACAAAGACATTGAGTGGTTAAGCAACTTTTTGGGGGCTGGGTAATAAAATGATGGATGAAAATAGTGAAAGCGTTTGAAATGGAAGAATGGAATAGAAGTTCCATTATAACCCCCTGCTGCTCTCTGGGAAAATAAAGAAGCGCTGACTCAACAGAGACCTTTCCAATCACCTTCTCTCACTCCTCTCCACCTACGCACTCACACAGCGCAAAAGCATTTTTACTGTATGCTATTATCACCCTCCACCCAAAAAGACAATATATTTAGCATTAGAGGCACCCCCCGACTTCAAACACGGGATTCATCTCAGGAGGCTGAGAGATGAGGACCCTTTCTATACAACACTCAGCTATTTTCTCACAATCCCTGTTCAACTCAGGGCATTATACGACTTACAGTATTTCCATTCTGTAACTTCTGCCTGTGTCCTGCAAGCTTTTCTTGTTTGATCATGGCTGGGGGGGCAAGAGGCTGCACTTCTGTGCAGTTTTGTTAGTAACGGTCTCACAAAGTGTTGACCAGTAAAAAGAAGCTCCATCTCTCAAGCTCAAGATAGATTTATCTTGCTCTAATTATATAATGCCTCATTTTTTTTCAGAATGTTAACAAAAAAAACCTTAAAATGACTTCAAAGACAATTTATGGAGCTCTTCTCCAAGCTTCATGTTTGATGCTAAAATGCTTGAAAATAAAGTTGTAGAGAAATTGGGAAGCTTTTAATGTTATCAACTTTTATTATTTATTTTGCCAAGAGGAATATCTGCTGGTGAGACCAAAACACAGGACAAAAGAGGGAAATTCAATATTGGGCCAGTATTTACAGTAAGGTAACTTTTCCATCCATGTACTTTATGGGTCCGTTTTCTTTCCTCAGTGTTGTAGGAAATGTACGTAGTTGTACATTAAGGGTGTGTGTGTGTGTGTGTGTTTCAGAGGGCTCTCCGTTCAGCTGGTGGCTCGGTGGTCCCGGTCCCGGTCGTGTGCAGACTTATTGGGGCGGAGCTCATCCAGGCAGCCAGCAGTGTGTCTGCGGCCTGCAGGGCGACTGTGTGGACCCACAACACTACTGCAACTGTGACGCCGACCGCATGGACTGGTACTGAAATCAATACATATATAGACATGGTTAATATTACAGTATATGCAAATATATGTGCCTTTGTTAATGTCTTCATTTTGGTTCAACCATTCAGATTTGACTGATAATTTGCGCTGAGTGAAACATATATCCTGTTGTTGGTCTGGTCATTGTTGTGACCACTGGTATTGATATAGTAGACTGCATTGTTTTAAAGGCAGAAGCGTTCTCTGTTGCACATGGAGGCTCAAAAACAGGAGCACACAGCGGAGTGTCAAGTTAATCAATCAGGTAACAGCACAAACAGGACATCCTTCACCTACTGAAAACCCCAAAACCGAGCCTGCTAAGTAGAGATTTAACTCTGGAGAAGCAGGATAGCTTTTCATTTGTCAACATGATTGGCTGTGAGCTATTCTATATCAACGACGTTTCAGTTCTGCCGCATGTCCCTCATTCACCTTCTGCTTTCTTTGTGTTGGCATTCTAAACTATGGTCGATTAGGAAACATCCTCCGAGCTAGAACCGACAATAAATTATATTTATCTTTTTTGCTTGAGTAAAATTCTTATCGCACCCTCAATAGCCATTTTAATTCCAGAGCTCGCCTCCCTGAGATCAGAGGAAAATTAAGAAGCAGAACTGGCCTGTTTGATTTAAAGTGGTTGCATATAAAAATTCTGGCAGGTTGACACCTGTTACATTAAAAGTCTCAAACATGTCATATATGTTCACAGCAGATGAATGTATGAACAATGTAAAGAATTAAAAATAATACTTACAGATGTAAAAGTTGAAAGTAATGTAAATCAACTACTATAATCAACTATTTTTGGTACTGTATGTTAGAATCGAATGTGATCATGTGATCTGTAGTTTTGTACATTAGGGGTGGGGGAAAAAAATCAATACAGCATTGTATCGCGATATTTTCAGTGGCAATACTGTATCGATACACAGGTGCCAAGTATGGATCTTTTATTATATACAGTGGGTACGGAAAGTATTCAGACCCCTTTGAATTTTTCACTCTTTGTTTCATTGCAGCGATTTCCAAAAATCCAAAAAGTTCATTTTATTTCTCAGTAATGTACACTCAGCACCCCATCTTGACAGACAAAAAACAGATATGTAGAATATTTTGCAAATTTATTAAAAAAGAAAAACTGAAATGTCACATGGTCATAAGTTTTCAGACCCTTTGCTGTGACACTCATATTCAACTCACATGCTGTAGTAAGTTTCCTGTTGGGAACATCCTTTGAAATTGGGAAAAATTAGAAGTTGGAAAAAAGGTTATGAATTGCAATATTTCGGAGAATATGTTTAAAATCGCAATAATATTGTATTGTGGCATCGTAGTATTGTAGTGCACATAACTTACACAAATGCTTCATATCGTCACTGTTACTGAGATGTGAGATGTTCCCATACAACCCGGTCTCACGCCCGTTCGTGAAATGGTCACGTAATTTAGATTTATTATACGTTGTGACATGTACCCGTAATACACGCGAAAATCATGACATGTACACAAATTAATAAATCAAAATTACGTGACCATTTCACGAACTTCCATGACGCTGGGCTGCTCTCAATCTAATGTCACATGTGGGACGGTGACAACTCGCTGGGACACGATCCGCGGTCTCTGGAGGACGCGAGAACGGGGAAATGAAACCCCAAACGCCGTCCACAACAACGGGACGGACCACCACTCGCGGGACGCTATCCCCGGGCGCAGGGACACGAAATAACGGGGAAATGAAACGTCACACACCGGCCACAACAACGGGACGGACCGCCATACGCAAAAGGACACGATCATGTTGTTTGAGCCATCCACCCCGAACAACCTCCCTGCGCTGATTTTTGGCTTTTCAATACTACTCGCTACCGTAATCGTTCTGTGATCATGAAATAGGCTTCCCATTGAAATACATTACTTAAAAATTCATAATCAACACACGAAAATGACATTAAATCAATAGATTAAATATCGTGATCATTTCACGAACTGCCATGAGACTGGGCTGTCCCATAACAGTATCAGAAAAACCTCCAATACTGCCAAAAACGCTGGTATCGGTATCGGTCCCATCCGATACCACGTACTGTAGCCCGAAGAATACCTACTTTAAAGTATTTTGTTTTTGTTCTTTTTCAGTTATGGATGACTGTCAAACTAAATAATAAAAGAAAGTTCTGTGGCGTTCAATGTTTCACAAAGAGTTTAACAACAAAGATAGGTATCATATCCCATCCGTACAGGGCTAGTAGTATACAGCTGTTAAAACATCATAAAATATATGACACGCTGGTATCAGATCAGTCCTCGGGATCGGAATCGCTACCTGTATGACATAGGTTTTGAAGACATAGGTTTTGAAGGGAAACCGAGAAGAACTGGGAAGAAATGTGTACGGTTGTTGGTCCGTCTCGTCCAGTTTGACCCATCCAGAGCCTCAGAGTGCTGCGAGGATGTGGAAATGGAATGGGAAATTTCTCACCTGACAAGCCCAATGACGTGTAGATTACCAGAGGCGCATAAATCTCAACATGGGTGTAAATGGATGGAGCTGCTCACTCGGCTGCACTGCTCTTTCGGAAAATAGCTGTCACAGATATTGGCATAAATGGAGCGTTGAGTGTCTGGGTGGCTATGATACGCTCTGGCTCAGCATTACAGTAAAACAGATAAGACTCTGAGACACCACAATACTGCACTAAGTGCAACTTGCACAATAGGTTTATCTACATCTTTATCATTACTTGTTGAGCAGTTGCACATTTTGTATTCCCAACTTGTATATATTCAAATATTTGTTCTTGTATTGTATCCTATTATTGTTTCATGTATATTGTATGTACGTATATTGTATCCTATTATTTAATGTATATGTATGTTCTGTGCTGTGTGACTGATATTTTGCTGTAACACTATAATTTCCCATTTTTTTGGGCTCAATATCTATTTATCTATCTATCTATCTATCTATCTATCTATCTATCTATCTATCTATCTATCTATCTATCTATCTATCTATCTATCTATCTAAAATGTCTTCTTGAAAAATTGTCTAAGATGCTGCATAGGTTGTCTCAGCTTATTAAAGTACTGTTGGAATTCAGCAGAACAATTTGCTACGATGTTGTCGGCCAATTAGCACCATTTATGTCAAAGTTGTCCAATAACAATCTCTTTATCATTGTTTTTATTATGTATAATATTACTAATATTATGTATACTAATACTTTGTTACATTGGTAGAAGAACATTCACACCATCCGATGTTCTTCTATGTATTTATTATTTTCCTGTTTTTTTGGGCATTAACTCCTTCCACATTTTTCAACATAGAAACTTCATTCAAACATCAAAACGGTCAGCACGATTAGGACATTCCTGCTTCTATGGAACATTTCCTTAACTTTCATAATTTCTGAAATATTCAACATTTATTGGGAAATTTTCCCCATTCAAGTGAATGGACGGAATTCATGCGCTTTCAATTGCTTCCCAATCATACATACATTCATACATTCACCGGGAAATACCATTCTGACTATAAAATGTTCCACCTCAAACATACTTTCTGGGTAGCCTCATCCTTTAAAAATACAGCATTCACGCCGCCATTTCTTCAGAAATTGCATTCTCTAGTTTGCTTTTGCTATCACTCTCTTTTTTAACTCCTCCTACTTCTTAGTCTGTTACTCCTCCCTTTTTAATTCTCTTATTTCCTCTCCTTGTCCTCCGCCCTTTCTCCTCCTCCCTCATTATTACTTCCCCTCTGTCTCATTTCTTCATCTCTTCCCCTTTATCTTCCTCCTCTTCCTCCTCCCCTTTTAATCTATTCCTCTTGTTCTGTAATCATCTCCCCTTTGCTTCTTCTTCCTGTTCCCATCCTTATCCTCCGTATCATCTTCTTCTTCCCTTTCCTTGTTCATCTCTTGCTCTATTTCTTATCCTCCTCTTCCCTATTTGTCCTCATTGTACTTTTCATTTTCCCTTTCTCCTTTTTGTGTCTCTCCCTCCCTTCTTTCCCTTTTTTCCTTTTTATTTGAAACTGCCCTGTCAAAGAGAAATTTCTGTCACTCGTGACAGGCAATAAAGTTTTTCTTATCTTATCTCTCTCCTCCCTCCCTCCCTCCCTCCCTCCCTCTCCTCCTGCAGGTCTGAAGACTCGGGTCTGCTCACCGATGAGGAGAGCCTCCCCGTCAGGTCTCTGGTGCTGGGTGACATCCAGAGGCCCGAGTCAGAGGCCGCCTACAGGGTGGGACCGCTCCGTTGTCATGGAGACAGTAAGTCCTGCTCTGGTTGCTGGCTTACACATGATGGGAAGATGACACAATCTTTCTATCCTGACAAATCCCAGCTTTGTAACTGTTTCCTACCACAGAAACAGTGCAGTATAAACTCTATACAAGTGAAAAACCCTGGGATGCCTCTCCCCATTCACTTCCAAACACATTTTCCGAATTGAGGTCCCATGAAATCCACCGGAAGTGGAGGGACTTCACCTCTCAATACCTATTTAAGCAATATTACACAATACGATCATACCATCATGTTATAGGCACTGCAGTGTTGTGTCAGTGAAACCTGGAAGTCCAACTCTTAATCTGGATCTATATAAGACCCGGAGGTTACAGACGTAATCTATATCAAACTATCTTGGAGGGCAGTAGTGTTTTTTGGCATGGGTGAAGCGGGGGAATTAAGGGACCATGAGCCTCAAATTAAAAAAAAAATCCACTAAGAGGATTTCTAGTCCCTCCCTGTCTAGTCGGCCAACTAACTTAAACTAACGTTAGCTCTGTAGCAGAGGTGGAAAGAGTTAAAAAAAAAAATTCTACTTAAATAAAGTACTATTACTCTGATGAACTTTTACCTAAAGGTCCCATTGCATGACAATGTCACTTTATGAGTTTTTTTAACGTTAATATGAGTTCCCCCAGAACTGCTGCTCCCCCTGAGATTGCCCCTTATGAGGTCATAAAGGGCAAGGTTACCACCCCTTTCTCTGCTTTGCCCACCGAGAGAATTTGGCTCACCCATGAGAGAGAGACATCATGGCTTTCAAATGAGCAAAGTGGCAGTTGGTCAAGGCCACACCCCAGGTCTATATAAAAGAGACTTCAGATACAGTATTAGGGGACCACTAAGGTCTATATAAAAGAGACTTCAGATACAGTATTAGGGGACCACTAAGGTCTATATAAAAGAGACTTCAGATACAGTATTAGGGGACCACTAAGGTCTATATAAAAGAGACTTCAGATACAGTATTAGGGGACCACTAAGGTCTATATAAAAGAGACTTCAGATACAGTATTAGGGGACCACTAAGATCTATATAAAAGAGACTTCAGATACAGTATTAGGGGACCACTAAGGTCTATATAAAAGAGACTTCAGATACAGTATTAGGGGACCACTAAGGTCTATATAAAAGAGACTTCAGATACAGTATTAGGGGACCACTAAGGTCTATATAAAGAGACTTCAGACACAGTATTAGGGGACCACTAAGGTCTATATAAAAGAGACTTCAGACACAGTATTAGGGGACCACTAAGGTCTATATAAAAGAGACTTCAGATACAGTATTAGGGGACCACTAAGGTCTATATAAAAGAGACTTCAGATACAGTATTAGGGGACCACTAAGGTCTATATAAAAGAGACTTCAGATACAGTATTAGGGGACCACTAAGGTCTATATAAAAGAGACTTCAGATACAGTATTAGGGGACCACTAAGGTCTATATAAAAGCATTTAAAGAGCACCATGTAATTGGACCTTTAAAGATCTTGACAGTGTTTTCATCATCATGTTTCTCAGAGAACTTCTGGAACGCTGCGTTCTTCGACAAGGAGACGTCGTACCTCCACTTCCCCACCTTCCAAGGAGAGCTGAGCGCAGATATCTCCTTCCTGTTTAAAACCACGGCCATGTCTGGCGTGTTCCTGGAAAACCTGGGCATCAAAGACTTCATCCGGATCGAACTGAGCTGTGAGTTGGAGCTGGAGGGTGGAGATATAATCCGGATTAGAGTGATGTGTCAGTGAAACCTGGAAGTCCAACTATTAATCTGGATCTATGTAAGACCCGGAGGTTACAGACGTAATCTATGTCAAAGTATCCTGGAGGGCAGTAGCGTTTTTTGGCATGGGTGAAGCAGGTAGCCGCGGCATTTTTAAGACACACGGGGAGCAGCATGAGCACTTAAAAACAAAAAATCCTTTGTTATCTATCATTTCACTTTTTGGGGAACTGGCAAATCGGGGGACCATGAGCCTCCATGAGTTTATCACTTTTATACATGATAAGGATCTATCGGAGCTCTACCCCAACTTTTGGGCTGCTCTCAGGCAATATAGAGAATAGCTTTTCAAAATAAAAGTTGATTAAGTCATACCTGAGGTCAACCATGTCTCAGGAACGGCTGTAGTGCCGTCGTCATTATCAATCGCTCCATAGTGGAGCAGATTTTATATGATGACAGATTTTGCATCATAGAAGGCCACAAAGGTCAGATTTTAGTTCTAGTTTGTGTTTTCTGTTCTTAACGCTAAAGTGTAATAATTACATCGTCTTTAATGTGTTTTCACATTGATGTGAAATGATGAAGGATTTGTGCTATTTAGAATATTTATTCTATATTTTATTTGTATATTACTCTTAATATTTTATATTGTTGTTGCTCTCTGCTCTTGTTACATTTCATATATATTATGTATTATATATATATATATATATATATATATATATATATATTATGAGGTAGGTTTTTAATCAAGTTCACATTTCATCAGCTGATAGTTAAGTAGTAGAAGTTAATTTTGCCATCAGTGGATTCCTTTGACGGTTGTGTTTAATGCCGGTCTGCAAATTTTATTTCTCAATTGCACAAAACCTTCATTATAACGTTTGAAAAACACTTAAGAGAATCCAGTTATTTAACTATTGCAATTACAACAGGAGACACACTTTTTAAGGTGGACAATCTCCCCAATCTCCACCTCCAACATTAACAAAAGCCAATTAACAAATATAGCGTTATCAGCGCCATGGCCAACCCGCTGTGATTCTTCAGCTTACATTGCATTTACCAAACCTGCGGTTCACCGGGTAATCAACCCCTTTCTCCACCCACTATACCGTAAATTGCGCAGTAGCAAAGTGTTAAGGACTGGCGCTGTGATACGGCTGAGCGCAGACGGCGATATTCCCACTGCTGATGCTATATACTGTGTGAAATGATTCTGATGCCAATATCTGTGCTGTAGCGAGGAGTTTAACAACTACTGGAATGGAAGGTGAACGCTGAGTCGTAGAGTCAATGTCATCTTTGATTTCTTCCAGTAACTGTAATATTGCATGGCTGCTTACTCTGTAACGCTGAATGATTTTGTGTACACTCAACGGAAAAAGTGTGAAACATTTTTATGGAGCTGGCTTTGTGATGAAAGTTGGAGACAAGTCTAAAATATCATCACATACTGCCCCCGATAGCTTTATTTTTAATCACTCTTTAACATAAAATATTCATGATTAAAGCCGTAGTGGGTAGTTTCGGTCTCCCTGAGAAGAACGACACTGTCGCATCAACACATTCTTACTCCCATCGCGTCAAAAGAGACAATGAAGTTTGGGGAGAGATGGCGGGTGGGGTTAGAAATGTACGTTTCAGTGACACACGGGACATGAACCCTGGTCTCCTGGGTTAAAATCCTCTGTTGTCGGAGGCCACAATTAACCAACACATTAAATTAGCTTTGTAGAAACTCATTTGGCAGTGGCTTGTAACGGACATTCCTTAATATCAAAATGTTACACACTAAAGCTTTAAATAACCAATAATAAGAGTTGAATTCAAGAAAGAAACATCCTCAGTTATTATTTATGAAATGTGTCTGCTCCATCAGGACTTTGTTTGTGTGGTATGATCAGATTTGACAGTGCTGGCAACACAGACAAACCCCCCCAGATAAAGGAAATGTAAAACACATTTTTGTTGACGTAATGTGCTGCAAAATCAGACCAAATCTGAGAATTTTTGCTTTGCTTCAGAGATGGTTGAGTTGAGAGTGAGCGTACACGGAGCTTCTCTTCATAGACTTAGACTTCTCTTTATTAATTCCTTTTGGGATGACTCCCGCAAGGAAATTGAAATTTCCAGCAGCAGTTTTTAGCAGTAGAAATATAGCAGTAATAACAGTAATAATAATAATAATAATAAGAACTTTATTGGCTTCACTTCAGCTTTGTGTTTTCATTGCTCATATTTTCAGTGTTCTGCATAGCTTTCTAGCTGTTGCCCAAAGCGCATATCATTTAGAATATGACAACAATATCCAAGGTTTTTTTTATTTTATTTTATTGTATGTGTAACACAGCTGCACTTCACTTGCGCTCATGAGTTTGTTGTTTGTTTGTTTTTAAAATATGGCAGAAATACTCACATGGGGTGTTCTTTATACTTATGGTGATGCAGCTAGGCATGAGATACGTGTTTATGGTAAGACACGGTGCGTCGTGTATGCGTTATTATGGAACCCAGGCAACTTCTAGGCAAGACCCGCCCTTCAGTAGCTTTCACACGCTACTATTGGCCAGGCGTCCATGCTTACAAAGACGCCTGGCCAATAGTAGCGTGTGAATGCTACCCAGTTTGTTATCCTAACCTATCGGCTACCCTAACCTTAACCAATCGAGGTCAATGCCTAACCCCAGCCAATCCGGACTTGCCTATAAGTTGCATGGGATCCATAATAAAGCGTTGTGTATAGATGGCTTAAATCAGTAATTAGAAAAAGCTTTTTGTAGCTCGATACGCCCATTTCACCAATTTTGTTGGGTTGAGTTTGTAGCTTTATATATTGTGCTGCATTTTGCCTTTTCTTAGAACTGGGATTTGAAGGGACACACACAGAATGTTATACAGCGACACCGCTGCACCAACAGCCTCCCTCCTCCGGGAAATCATTGTCAGTGTGCATGTTCCAGCTCTGAATACTGCTGCTCTGTTGCCGACTTCCTCAGAGAACAAATTCTAAATGAAGTTACCGTGTGATGCTGGGATATTGTTTCATCTTGTTCTGTGCTCACAGAGTAATACATCTTCTCCTTCCCAAACACAAAAGATGAGACGCCGTTAGTCTCCAAAATCGACTAGTTTTGTTGGAATGAACTTGACATTGATCGTTGAAAGTGAAAAAAAAGTGAAACTGTTCTATTCCAGATGTAAAAAAAAATCTCATAAAACATCCCCGTTGACATTTATAATAACTAAAACACCAGCCTAGGAGCTGAGAATTTCTCAACAGTATGTTGTTTGGCTCACCTCACATGTCTGGATAGGGATGGTAGATATTTGAAATTCAATATTCATCTTTTTTTAGCTGCTTTTTACAAACACCATTTCCACTGAGCCCTAGATGTTTGTGAGCCGAGTGCATAGATCTCAAACTATCTGTGTTGAAAAAAGTGATGAAACCGTCAAATGGCGACAAAAGAGGAACAAAAACTTTGGAAAAAGCCCAGTTTTGATTATTGTCGGGGGTAAATTACGCCTATATGGTGTGCAATGACAAAAGAAGCGAGGCCCTTAGCAAGTCGAGGGGTTGCAGTTAGCGCACAACTTTAAAAGAGAGCGTTGGTAAGTGTTATTGATGAGGACGAAACCAAATGACATTGACGTAAAAACTCGCACTGCCACCTTTTTCACAGAAGTTGTAGTTTTTTTCTGTGCTAACAAAGTCATTGTTGTCAGATGCATCAAGACACCCATTAGTCGGCCAAAGTGCTATAAATTACCTGTATATAAATGTGTAATTGAACTATATTTCAAGACGGGAGGCAGGAAATATATCAAATTTAATTATTTGTGTGTATGTATATGTATGTACACGTACAGTATGTATGTGTGTATGCATGTATGTATGTGTGTACATATGTATATATGAATATATGTGTGTAAGTAAATGTGTATGTATGTAGGTATGTATGTCTGTATTTGTATATACTATATGTATATTTTATTTAATATTTTGCTTGACTGTCTATATTAATAACCTTAACTGTTTATTGTCTAATATTTATTGGTTGAAACGGGGAGGATATGGGTGATTTTGGTGTGATGGAGAGGTTTTTTTTTTTTTTTCATGTCCCCTCAAGTTGTTTTGTTAACTGTTTTGTCTAATTGTGAATGTACTGTATTTTTTTTTTTTTGCCTTTAAGGACCCCTTTGAAATCGAGACGTCACATCTCAAGGGGCTATTGCTAATAAAGAATTTCCGAATATCACTTTTTATTAACTTTAATTTTACAGTTATTTTTCAGAATTTATGGTCAATAAACCTCATTGATAGGAAATTATACCTAATGTTTGAGTTAGAAAAGCAGAAATCAGGAATTCTTTAGACTAAAATGAAAGGAATGGATGTTGATGGATAATCACAGACTGGAATATGTCAACTTTTACTCAATGCTATTTTGTAGTCAGGCTAATACTTAATGGGGGGGGGGTTACTCTGTTAAAGCTATAGTGCGTAGTTTCTGTCGCCCCCTTGAGGAAAAGTAATGATAACTATTCTGTCGATGCATCCACATGATACAAGCCTTCCGTGATCACACTCCATCCACCCCTCCTCCACACAGTTGCTAGTAGCCAAGGAGGACACAAAAGGAGGATTAAAAACATGATGAACACTTCAGATGAGGTTATTATCTTCACTCGAGTTTCTGAGTGGGAATTTCACCGGACGCCACAATCTTCTGAACATAGTCATACTGAGAAAGACAGAGAGAAAAAACTAATTTGGCAATGGCATGAATTTTACGGATGTTCATTATTATGAAAAAAGCTATGCGCTAAAGCTTTAATTATGTTTAAAATGGTGTGAAATCCTGACCTCTAACGCCCTCGTCTTGTCTCCTGTGTCTCCCTCTCCCTCCGGTCAGCCTCCACTCGGGTGCTTTTCTCCTTCGATGTTGGTAACGGGCCGCTGGAGGTCCGTGGACTCAAGTGTCCCTCTGAATGACAACCGGTGGCATCGCGTCCGAGCCGAGCGGAACGTCAAGGAGGCGTCGCTTCGATTGGATGAACTTCCTGTCGCCACACAGGAGGCTCCTGCAGACGGGCACATCCACCTGCAGCTCAACAGCCAGCTGTTCATAGGTGAGGGGGACACAAAGGCGTAACTTTGGGTTCAACATTGGTTAATTTTGAGCATATCAAACACTTCATTTCCTAAATTCTGGCACATTTTTCTGCAACAATTTGTGCCTTTTTTGCATGACGGTATAGTGCAAATGTCTTTATTTATGTAAAGGAAATTTTGTGGCGTTGCGCTGGCCAGTTTTAAATATTGGGGACCCCCTGTAAATCTGTTAATTACGCCTACGCGTGCCCTACTGTTTTTGTGTTTGTTTGTTGCTGTATTTTCATTTGAGTCATGATTCCCTCCGGGTGTGTTCCACGGCTGATGGCGCTCCCGCAGCTTAAGCTGCTCAGCGGTAACAATGGAGAAGCATTACGTGGTCGGTGTGTGCCATGCGGTGGCGGGGTGAGCTGTGAGACCCAGAGAGAGACAGGAGCTGTGTATGAAACCATTCCCTTTCAGGGAAATAGTGCACTATATAGTGTGTTTGCCATGTTGTAGTGGTGCTTGAATTCTCCGCCGTAAAATTTCATTCACTACATAGTCCACTGTAAAATGCCCGCAATGCACAGCTAATTTGAGCGTACAGACCATGTACCCTACATTGCACTCCCGTACGACAATGCAATGCGGCTGTGTGAGGAGACGGTTGTCATGATAGTGGACGTGCCCGCCTCCCGTCACGCAAATAACCGGCACATCTCCTGACGCAACGATGATCTCAGTTAGTGTCCCGAAGCTCGTTTGGTCGTTCCCTATATAGTTCACTATTTAATAAACACTAATTAAGGGAATAGTGAGTAAGTGAATGACGGAACGGTTTCCAACAAAGCTGGTGACTGCCAGAGTGAGCCAGGCTAGGCCAGGCCGAGTTGTGCTGTGAAGCAAGTGTTTATTAAGATGTTTTGTTTGTTACATGCTGCTCTTTGGATGCTTTCATATAGACCTTAGTGGTCCCCTAATACTGTATCTGAAGTCTCTTTTATATAGACCTTAGTGGTCCCCTAATACTGTATCTGAAGTCTCTTTTATATAGACCTTAGTGGTCCCCTAATACTGTATCTGAAGTCTCTTTTATATAGACCTTAGTGGTCCCTAATACTGTATCTGAAGTCTCTTTTATATAGACCTTAGTGGTCCCCTAATATTGTATCTGAAGTCTCTTTTATATAGACCTTAGTGGTGCCCTAATACTGTATCTGAAGTCTCTTTTATATAGACCTTAGTGGTCCCCTAATACTGTATCTGAAGTCTCTTTTATATAGATCTTAGTGGTCCCCTAATACTGTATCTGAAGTCTCTTTTATATAGACCTTAGTGGTGCCCTAATACTGTATCTGAAGTCTCTTTTATATAGACCTTAGTGGTCCCCTAATACTGTATCTGAAGTCTCTTTTATATAGACCTTAGTGGTGCCCTAATACTGTATCTGAAGTCTCTTTTATATAGACCTTAGTGGTCCCCTAATACTGTTGCTGAAGTCTCTTTTATATAGACCTTAGTGGTCCCCTAATACTGTTGTTGAAGTCTCTTTTATATAGACCTTAGTGGTCCCCTAATACTGTATCTGAAGTCTCTTTTATATAGACCTTAGTGGTCCCCTAATACTGTATCTGAAGTCTCTTTTATATAGACCTTAGGGGTCCCCTAATACTGTATCTGAAGTCTCTTTTATATAGAACTTAGTTGTCCCCTAATACTGTATCTGAAGTCTCTTTTATATAGAACTTAGTTGTCCCCTAATACTGTATCTGAAGTCTCTTTTATATAGACCTTAGTGGTCCCCTAATACTGTATCTGAAGTCTCTTTTATATAGACCTTAGTGTTACGTTCTTTCACGACCGCACACGGCAATTTAAAGGCAACACTGAAAATGGTCGTGAATTGTCGCAAACTGACGTGGGCCTTGCTTGGCAGTTGTACCCCCATTACCCCCCTCCGCTTAATTCTAGGGGGGGCTTTAACATGTAAATGTAAATGCTGTGAGAGCATTTATGAGAGCATGCTAGATTAATTAATGTGTATGTCATGGCCAATGTAAAAAAATATACACAAAACAATTTATTTCAACCATTAGTTCAACCATAACGGTAAAATGAGCATTTCATGCAAACAACAGCACAGTCTCCTAGCGTTCAATCACTGTGCTTGAGGACATGCACATGTGCAGTAGGTTTCTGGTTTGGGTGCATACCTCCCGCCAAGTTGTAATGTGTAGCCTGTTACTCTGACTGTGTAAGTTCAATATGTTTTCTGGATGTTTCTGGAATAAACATAACCGGCTTGGATTCAAAGTAAGGACTCCTCACATATATGCGTTAACCACACATCCCCCAGGAGTGCGCTCGACAGGCATCTCACTTTCAACTCCTCTGCATGGATTCGATCAACTCCTTTCAGCCAGTCCGCTGACCGGCAAGAAGAAACTGCTATCACTGGGCTGTCTCATTCAATTCAATTTTTATTCATAGTATCAATTCATAACAATCTCAAGACACTTTACAGATAGAGTAGGTCTAGACCACATTCTATACTTTACAAAGACGGTGCCGGTTGGGGGTGTAATGAACAGTGGCAATATCACTCTCAATAAAAGAAAATGGATGGAGTGACTAGAAATAATAGTTGTAGTAGTTCATGGCATAGCAGGGCACTGCAGGGCGTTACAGGGCACTGCAGGACGTAGCACAATACAGAACCCGTATAGGTTCTGTATCGTGAAAAGTTCTAGAACTGACACCAAAAAAAAGCAGGTTTCAAAAGACAAATATTAGATGCTGTATTACCTACATTCTGCTTATGTGGATTGCTTTCTCTTAAGTTACAAATAATAATGTATGAAGTTCTAATGCTTAGTTCAGACTGACTGATGAGCGCCCCTGCTTGGTGAAGATGGCCAATCAGCACGTTAGATTGGGACTTGGCACCAGTTGGGTGGGGAAAGAAATTACCTCTTCCCGACACAAAGATGTTCATAGACCACAGAGATGAGCTAAGCTTGTATATTTAAATACTAGGGCTCGGATGAAATGCGTTGGTCTCGATTCCATCCTTTCATGATGCATGGGTGCCAACTTGATGTGTATTGCGATTGGATAGCATTGAGTGTACACTTCTAGAGACAATATGTCATGAGACATTTATGAAAATCGAAAAAAGAAGACACATTCAGTCAGTCAGTCAATTCACCCCACCCCCTGCTAAATACATACTGTAACTTCTCAATCAATCTTCATGAAAAATGAAGGTGCCTGGGAGCCAATCAGTATGAATCCAGATCAAAGGAATGAGCCAGCAGTGGGAGTGGGAGGTTTGCCAATGAATGATTGATGATAGAGCGGTTGTGAATGAAAGATTAGGCATGTTTAAGGCGAGATTTTGAATTCAAAACCTGCTACTCGCAATAATCTGACATGACTACTACAGCAATGAGAGCACTTAATGTTACAATGGCAGGGAATGAGGACCAAAATGCAGGGATGAGGCAGACAGACAAGAGGAGGTTAACGTCCAGTCTTTATTAACAAAAAAAGACCTTTCTGCTAATATGACCAACAACT
This sequence comes from Percina caprodes, assembly GCA_013375575.1. Taxonomy (NCBI): domain Eukaryota; kingdom Metazoa; phylum Chordata; class Actinopteri; order Perciformes; family Percidae; genus Percina; species Percina caprodes. The sequence goes on from JABXJD010000615.1 coordinate 116,240, forward strand.
GGAGTTTCCCGCAACTTCAACCAATCCCAGCAGTCCCACGTTCCAGACTTTGCATCAGTATGTGACTCTGGGAGCCAATGACCAAGCAAGAGTGGGAACTTGTTGACGTAACACACGTACGTCGCCAAATTCATTTCCTTGTTTCTGCTATGAAGACGAGACGTGTGTAACAAGAACATCTCGCATTCACCAGCGAAAGACCAACCTGTATACATTTTAACATCAACGTAGCCTACGCTGTAATGTTTTTTCACTATAAAGTCGCTTAAAGCGGATGCTGTTTCAATCCTGTTGGCTCTCTGCTCGACTGACGCACGCACACACACACACACACACACACACACACACACACACACATACACACACACACACACACACACAGTGGATGCAGGAAAAAAACGTTGGTGAGACGTACAGGATGACCTAAATTGAGGACAGCTACGGCGGTTATTGTAAGTGCAATAAAAGTTAAAGTCCAATAAGTCCTTTATTAATTTATGTGTGTCCCAGGCCAGGATATTGGAAATTAACTAACAATGTAAAGATCAACAAACCACTGACACATATGTTCAAATTTGATTCATTCAATAATTTTTTTTTTTTTAAATCCACTATTTTTATATTATACTTACATTTGCAACATCTTAAGCCTTTTTGGTAAGGTTACTAGAAAAACTCAGCCAAAAGTAATTGTATACTCCCCAAAACAAGTTTCCTTTTCATTTTTGAAAAACTATAAAAAAAAACTTTCTCTGTCTCCTCCAACTTCATTGCAACAAACAATCAAAAAAACATTGCAAGTTTTATTAAAATTGTTTACAAAAGCTCCCGCAAAATCAGGCATTTTGGGACGCAACTTTAAAAAAAAAAAATGGCTGCAAAGTCCCGAAGGGACTGGCCTTTTCAAGATATGTTAACGTCACCAGAATAGGTAAGGTGTTACACTAAAGATACAATAGAAGCCATCATCGTGACTTCAAATCCATCTCCTGGAACACCTTCTCGGTTGTGAAAATATGGAATACGTCAGTGCCATTTTGAATTTGAAACAGATATGATGTAGTTGACGTTGGAGGTACCATATAAACACAAAATACCTAGATATATATCGTCACTCTGACTCTAGAGTCAAAGTGAGAGAAACAAAGTGTCTCCCCTGTGTTTTCGGACCATGGTGGGAAATCTGTAGCAGGAAAAGTTACCCCCCCCCTTGATTTCATAACACCATACCTGTCTCTCATTTGTGACTGACTCGCTTGTGTTGTCCGTTGTGTCCGACTATGCGTGCTTTCGAACACCCGCCCAACTCTACCTCTGATTGGCTTACCATGAAATTTTACTCAACCTCAGCCAACCATCAGCATTAATGCGCTTGTCTCGTGCCTTCTTCCGCAACGCTGTGGAGGAAGGTCTGGCAATGGGAGACTAGGTTCTACCCGACATGCTAACCTTCATATTTTTCAAACTCAGCTCCCCCAAACTGTAACACGCGTAGTTTCTGAACCCAAGATTCTCTCGCATTCACTCTCTCTCCACAGCCACAGAAGAAGATATTACAAAAAAAAAGTGTGAATATGTCAATGTACATCACATGACAGTTGGCTCTGCAGGATTACTATGCACATATACAATATCTTTGTGTGCATAGTTTATTCATGAGAACACAGTTGTAAGCAGTTATTGTAAGTAGAGATGCAGTATTGTAAGGAAAAGTATTGAGTTATTTGGATTCACAAGCCTCAGCTTTTTGTTTAAAATTATGAGCCATTTTACCAACATTGTATTTATGAGTCCCGATTTGGAAAGCAAACTACTCTATTGTTTGAATTATGAGCCGCTGTGCTGGTTTGTATAAGCCATATCTCAATGTACACAGTGTATTTAAGAGTCATAATCCTGCCTTGCTTTATAAGGCACTGACTCCCACTGTTTTGACTAATAAGCCATGTAAGGACACCATTGTTCCTTTTCTAATTCCTTTATTGCTGTTTGTATTGTATGTGCTAAAAATCCATACGCAGCAAATTTGAGCGAGCTCAGTGAAGAATGCGGAAATCACTTCCTTTGTGAAGGTTTATAAGCTAATATTTTGCCTTGTTTGGAGAGTGAAGCCTCTGTATATTTGTGCTGCATCGCTGTCGGTCCGACTGATGTGCTGGACACAGAGTTTACTCCTCTCTGCCGCTGTGTGTAGGCCGAGCGCTCTCCTGTTCGAGGATTTGGAGGATTTCTTTGATCTTCGCTTCACATATCCCTAGGAATGCAGCAGTGGCGTCAGATCATCCTGTGGTATATCATGTAAACTGTATCCTGGCAGGTGAAGCTTAGCTGCTAATCTATGTTGACTGATGTTCTTTTGTGTTTACGTCCTGTCCTTTCTGCAGTGGCATACAATGTGTTGTGTCGAGGTATGTTTTTTAATTTAACTTTAATTAGTGGCCAGTATCACTAAGTGATCTAGTGTACAACAGATGTTTTTTAACCGCTGGATTGTGGCCCAGGACCGGCCATTGGCCATTTGCTACTAGGCCATGAGGAAACTGTCCCATGGCATGGAAATTTCACTTTATGAGGTTTTTTAACATTAATATGAGTTCCCCTAGCCTGCCTATGGTCCCCTAGGGGCTAGAAATGGTGATAGGTGTAAACTAAGCCCTGGGTGTCCTGCCCTGTCTTTGAGAAAATGAAAGCTCAGATGGGCCGATCTGGAATCTTACCAGGTTACCTCGCCTTTCTCTGCTTTGCCCACCCAGAGAATTTGGCCCACCCATGAGAGAGAGACATCATGGCTTTCAAATAAGCAAAGTGACAGTTGGTCAAGGCCACACCCCCAGAAATGGTACATATTACAGAAGGCTCATTATGGGACTGGCTCTAGTGGCTGTAATTCTGCACCAAGGCTGAATTTTGGGAAAGAGACTTCAGATACAGTATTAGGGGACCACTAAGGTCTATATAAAAGAGACTTCAGATACAGTATTAGGGGACCACTAAGGTCTTTATAAAAGAGACTTCAGATACAGTATTAGGGGACCACTAAGGTCTATATAAAAGAGACTTCAGATACAGTATTAGGGGACCACTAAGGTCTATATAAAAGAGACTTCAGATACAGTATTAGGGGACCACTAAGGTCTATATAAAAGAGACTTCAGATACAGTATTAGGGGACCACTAAGGTCTATATAAAAGAGACTTCAGATACAGTATTAGGGGACCACTAACGTCTATATAAAAGAGACTTCAGATACAGTATTAGGGGACCACTAAGGTCTATATAAAAGAGACTTCAGATACAGTATTAGGGGACCACTAAGGTCTATATAAAAGAGACTTCAGATACAGTATTAGGGGACCACTAAGGTCTATATAAAAGAGACTTCAGATACAGTATTAGGGGACCACTAAGGTCTATATAAAAGAGACTTCAGATACAGTATTAGGGGACCACTAAGGTCTATATAAAAGAGACTTCAGATACAGTATTAGGGGACCACTAAGGTCTATATAAAAGAGACTTAAGATACAGTATTAGGGACCACTAAGGTCTATATAAAAGAGACTTCAGATACAGTATTAGGGGACCACTAAGGTCTATATAAAAGAGACTTCAGATACAGTATTAGGGGACCACTAAGGCCTATATAAAAGCATCCAAAGAAAACCATGTCATTGGACCTTTAAGCATCTAAGGCTATGTTTATTTTTTGGGATTTTTATTGTATTATTGTAATTTAAATGTATAGTTGGTTTTGTCTTAATTACCTTGAACCTAATGCATTTAGCACTATTTTCTTTATTATTATTTATTTTCTAACTTGCATCAAGGTTGTATGTTGTGCGGTTAATAGAGAGAGATCATGCCTGAACCACAACTTGTATAAATGATAACATGCATGTACACCTGTAAACAGATTGGGACAGATTGGGAGTGCCCCAATCCCCCTCGACTTTATCTTACAGTTTTATATAGTGTTGTCCATATAAAGTCTGGTCAAATTGAGAATATAGAATATCATAGACATCATCTTTTAAAGATCCTTCCTTTGTGGTGTCTTTTGATTTCAACTTCACAAATTTTTCATATCACAGTGGAAAAGACATTGTAATTAGTGAGTTATGTTATTTATACCGCTTGCACAGGTGTGGTCTTTTCTTTTTTTATTTAATTATTATTTTTTGGGCATTTTCAGCCTTTATTTTTATAGGACAGCAGAAGGAATGAAAGGGGAGAAAGACATGCCGGTCGGAGTCAAACCTGGACCCGCTGCATCAAGGACTAACCCTCTACATATGGGCGCCTGCTCTACCAACTGAGCTATCTGGGTGCCCACGGATGTGGTCTTTTCCCATGTGCAGCATCAGTAAACCACACTCTCCCACTGTCCATACACTGGCTTTGATCATTTCATCGGATCGCCATCTCGCACGCCTCACTTCTCAGATCGTCCTTTACTGTTTAAGACAATATTTCACGATTTTACATCAAGACTTTAATTCTCTTCTGCGTGTCGAGGCTGTGCTGTCAGACATGTGGTCAATTGTCACACAGCTTGTGTTGGATTTCATCTTCCTATGTTTTGCTTTCCAAGCTTGACGTTGAGGCGTGCACAAGCATCACCTTGGATGATTACTTTGATACTGCTTGTTTTCCACTCTTGCATATTCCAATGTGCTTTAGCACACGCTGTGCAGGTTTCATGCTGAGACACGAGCGGTCGTGCTGTTTGATATGAGGTCTTGAGGGTCTTAACTTAGAGGTAGAGTTTATCTGTTTGGATTCTTTGATGTTATCTTTGATCTACGCCGTTACGCTCTGTAAGTGTATCTTGTAAGCAGTAGTCTCCATTTGATGTAATCCATGTTGGAGCTGAGGAACAACATGAAGAGTATTTAAAACCCTCACCTCTCTGATACCATCCCTGTTAGAGAGTTTGTTATCCAATGACCTTTCCTTTCCCCGGTTGTGTTGCTTTGATCAGAGCCGGTGGTCCTCAGGGATCTTTTTCCGGTCCCTTGGCCCTTACCATGTTAACTTTTATAGCAATGTGAAAGGTCTCCTCTGTTATTGCTACAAAGTTGCAAGGAGGAGTGCTTTTGGGGAGTCTGTGAGTGAAAGTCCCCAGAGCTACCTAGAACAACCAAACTACACATGCTGACCCTATTGACGCGCAGAAGGAAGCGTACTCATGGACGAGACGCTCTTGCTCGGGATAGCGCAACATTTTACCATTAATGGCATTCTTCTCGGCTGAGCTGTAACGTGAGCTAGCTCAGTTGAAATAGTAGTATCAGTTAGCTATAAACACAAGCTAGCAATGTCAGACCAAGAGGGATTTCTGCACGATGGTACGGTTATCGGGTCTGATAGAAAGAAAGCAGTTAGGCAAGTTTGTGGATTATCTTGAGTGACCTTATCTTGATTTCTGGAAAAAGACATTGCTGGTGAGTTTTTCCAATGTATTTTTTATTTTTTTTGGCACTTTGAGCACCACAGGCCAAGCACCATCTTATTCCATGATAATGGAGAGAAGGCAGATATCCCTACGGCCAATATCTCCCAACACTGGGCACCTCACAGCAAAACTATGTAGATTGATTCATACATAAATAAGAGGGAAAGTATGTAGTTTTGATTTTGGGGTGAACTGTCCCTTCAAAACGAATGTAGCAGAATTTCCAGGACTTTTACAAGATTTTTAGAGGGACTAACTTTTCTGGAATCTCAGCAGGATTTATTGGGAGGATTAGTGAATGTCTACATGGACATGAGTGACCTTATGTTTCAAGTAGTATGGTCATGCTTTAAAGTGTGGTGACTTGTGGTTGACAGTTTCAGATGGTTGCCATTCACAATTTAATTATGTTTTCATTACGTAACAAGCTGAATTATTACATGGCTTGGTTGAATTTGAATGCAAAATGGGGTCTGCTAAGTATAACACACTGTTGCCATAGACGCAGTTCTGTTCATTCAGGAAGAAATCTATCAATCAAGTCCGGATAATTTATCAGCAAGTGGCGTCCAAACATGGCCCGCTTAGCTAGCAACATTGCAACATGTTTAACGTTACCTTACAGGTGTGTCAACATGCAGCGGCTGTCCCAAAAGGAAACCAGATGAATGAGGACATTAACGTCAACATAAATATTCCCGAAGAAGTCCCAACGGAAACGGAAATGTTCAGTTTAATGTGAATTAGAGCAGCCAATAGCCCGCTAGCTAATGTTGTGTCTGTTCCTGCAGTGATTAAAACAGCAGCTGGGTCATTTGTCCACCACGGCAGCACCCCATAAAATAAACGGCTACTACCACAGCCCGTAAGGTGGTGTTGAGTAATGGACAAAGAGTTGCATTAAACTACGGATGCAGAATTCCAACAGACTGTTTTCTTTAGCGGAAGCAATACAATCGTATTTAAATCCACAATCTCCTATTAAAATCAATATTTGTGTCAAATTATTGCTTTAATTTGGTAAGTAGCCATGTAATAAGCGGGATAATGTAGAAAAGGCGGTTGTTATTGAATACAATCCCTTCAGGCTGATTCAAGACCTGATCACCCAGTTGGGGTTATAATCGTTATAACAACCGCCTCGCTCTACATTATTCCTTTCTTATTATACAGAAAAATAGGTGTTAAAGCTGGGTTACACTTATGACACTGATTCATATAAAAAAAGGCATTTAAAAAAGTGCGAGCATACTTAAGGAAGGTTATATTAGTGTGTATGTAAACATTGTAATTTCCCTTGCAGGATTAAAAAAGTATAAATTATTATTATTATTATTATTATTATTATTATTATTATTATTATGTGAGTGTAGTCAGTGTGTCACCCCTAAGAATGCTTATTTCCATTTCCAAGCAGGTCAGTTTGTCATTACTGTATTCTTGTTGTTACAGTTTGCTGACTCTTAATACCTAAATGTTGCAACAATGACTTTCAGTAGACTTAATAAATATGAAAACATTACCCTTTATTGTGTTGTGTCAGAGGAAATGTTGATGCAAGTTTCATATCCTTTGTTGCTGCTCGTTCAATAATTCATACCAGCCAATTAAGAGCAGAGAGTGGAGGCCTGGAGGAGAGTCTAGCGGAGCTCAGTGATTTATTGGTGTGAAAGCTGCTGCTGAACAATAAGAAGTTGTCAGCTTCAAACTCTGAGAGCAACGATCTGTGTGCTCTGAACACAATAAGACTTTCGATCTGTGATCTTTGCAGAAATAGAAGGTTGTCATGTTTGAAGGATGTGAACAATAGAAGTTGCGTCTCATTCAGAACGTACAACGTTGAACACGCAGAGCGATCTTCTGTAGCTGAAACATTAAACAATAAAGTGAGAATACTGTTTTGCTGCTTGTCCTGTTAGACAGGCAATCAGCCACTGATCCAGTGAGCAGCCAGCGTGGCGTTACAAAGACGGACAGCTGATGAAACTTCTGTCCCAGATTCAGTTTGGCACCTACAGCTTGTTGCCTCATTGCCGTTTCATCGTTGTGTCATTTCATGAGAAGAGTGTTGACAGTTTGGAGCTTCTAGGGGAGCAGAGGCAAATTGTGGATCTGCAGGACATGACAGGAGGAGGAGAAATATAAAACTAGAGAGAAAGACGAAATACAGACTTGGACACATGGAGAAATGAGAGGAGGGCTGGGACAAAGAGTGGGATGGTGTGTTAAAGTAGATCCTTGGCTAAAGACAAGAATATTTGTCAAATGTTTGGTGGGTGCTAATATGTAAGTGTAATGCTAATATTTATATCACAACTATCTTGTTGTGTATATCACAACCAAATGCGCATGAGGACCAGTGTCCTGTAGATGGCTGTTTAAACAGGAACAGTTGAATCTTGGCAAAAGTTATGCCAGTTTACATGAAACTTAGGATGTGTGGTCTATATGTGATGTTGAGCCGCCCCCTATACTCTAGCCACACCCATGTACACAGATCACGCCCCCTTTCAGAACTTGAACCACTTTAGCTAGACTCTTGTGAGAGGTATCATTGAACTCAGCAAAGAGCTCTGTTTTAATTGGTAATGTTTGCCCCGCCCCATATGCTTAAGCCATGCCACATTTAATTATGCTAGCTCAATGCTATCAAATCAAAACAAACATTGCCCCATATGCTTAAGCCATGCATTTAATCAGAATCAGAAGAATCAGAATCAGCTTTATTGGCCAGGTATGAAGACACACACGAGGAATTTTTCTTTGGAGCATAGTTGCTCACAATGTGCTTACACATACAAAACAATAAACAATATATATACACTAATATATACAAACTCTAAACAGAAACAGAAACAATATAGAGGCATAAGTGCAGTGAGGAGTTCAATAAAAATTATTTAAATGTGGAACATGGTGCAAAGGATGCTGGGATAAATAGTGTTATGTTATTATATTACAATATGAACAGTATGAACATTATGAACAGTTCTGAAATAGGAAATGAGAATGATGAATAAATAACAAATAATAAGTGAGATATGAAAATGGGAATGATGATTAAATAATAAATAATTAGTGAGATATGAGAATGATGAATAATACTAAATAAGTGGAATAATAAGTGGAACCAGTATACAGGTGCTGTAGAGACAGTGTTACTGGGTTATTGACCAGAATTGAACCTGACACTGTAGGTCAGTAGTCAGCTGTTCATCAGAGTGAGCTGGCACAGTGAGCTGGGAGAGTTTGGTGCTGAGGATGTCCGGGATGATGGTGTTGAACGCCGAGCTGAAGTCCACGAACAGGATCCTTGCATAAGCCCATGGAGAGTCGAGGTGTTGCAGGATGTAATGCAGTCCCAAGTTGACTGCATCATCCACAGACCTGTTAGCCCTGTAGGCAAACTGCAGGGGGTCCAGCAGGTGGGCCAACACCAGTCTTTCAAAAGACTTCATGACTACAGATCTCAGGGCGACAGGCCTGTAATTATCCTAGGTCAATATTTTCAAATCTCAATATACATTGAATTGGCATCTATGTATTCTATATTTTCACATAAAATGCATCTACAGTCCATCACTGTCCGTAACATATGAGGAAACAATCTAACACATACCAGGAGTGGGATTTGAACCCACAAGGACACCTGTCTATTGCATCTTAATGTGCTGATTGGCCATCATCACAGAGCAGAACTGTCACTGGGATCACAGTAGTCAGTCTGAACTAAACATAGGACATTACTCTCCAAAAAGTATGACAAAACAGGATGACTCATACCAGGAGAGGGATTTGAACCCACGAGGACAACTGTCCATTGCATCTTGAGTGCAACGCCTTAACCACTCAGCCATCCTGGTGATGTTAACTTAGCAATAAATGTCAAAAACCAAATGTTGTTACCTGACACACTAGGTCCTGATTACTTCATTAAGAGCATGGGCATGGCCTATGGGACCCTAATTGGTTTTAGCCCTTGAGCACATTGACACATGAAAACTCACAGAAATTGGCACCCACATAAACACCTGGGAAGTTTGCGGGTCTGTACAGCAATTTGGCCCATACCTGTAAGCGGGCTCCATAGCGCCCCCCAATGCGTGGAAGGCCTTAACTTAGACATAGTTGTTCTGATCTTCACCAGATTTGATGCACATATTGCTCTAATCATTCTGGACATATTTGCCATTGACATTCATTAGCTCTGCCCAACCGGAAGGCGGACATTTTTAACTATGCATTTTTCTTGTGTTTTACCTTCTTTTGAAAACACGTAGTAGGCTGTGATTTCAATCTTCTTGAATCTTTTACAGGTAGTATCTGTGGACGTTAATGACGAAAAATTATCCAAATAATTCTAATAGCTACCAAAATGCTCATGAGGACCAGCGTCCTGTAGATGGCTTTTGAAACAGGAACGGTTGTATCTTGGCAAGGGTTATGCCAATTTGAATGAAACGTAGAATGTGTGGTCTATATGTGATATTGAGCATCCCCCTATACTCTATCCACATCCATGCACACAGACCACGCCCCCTTTCATAACTTCAACCATTTTAGCTAGACTCTTGTGAGAGGTATCATTGAACTCAGCAAAGAGCTCTGTTTTAATTGGTGATGTTTGCCCCGCCCCATATGCTTAAGCCATGCCACATTTAATTATGCTAGCTCAATGCTATCAAATCAAAACAAACATTGAAGTGACTGACACCAGGAATTTGTTTGTGTGAACTAAGCGTAAGAAATAACTCTCCATAACATGCAATGACAACAGTCAATCTCATACCAGGAGTGGGATTTGAACCCACGAGGACAACTGTCCATTGCATCTTGAGTGCAACGCCTTAACCACTCGGCCATCCTGGTCACGTTAGCTTAGCACTAAATGGCAAAAAAAAATTTGTTACCTGACACACCCGATACTGATTACTCCATAAAGAAAATGGGCATGGCCTATGGGTTCCTACTTGGTTTTAGCTCTTGTGGATATTTTTGACAGCCTCAATATATACGAAAACTCACAAATGTTGGCACCCACATAAACACAGCTTTGCAGGTCTGTACAGCAATTTGGCCCATACCTGTCAGCGGGCTCCATAACGCCCCCTAATGCGTGGAAGCCCTTAACTTGGACACAGTTGTTCTGATCTTCACCACATTTAATGCACATATTGCTCTAATCATTGTGGACACATTCCATATTTACCTTAATTGGCTCTGCCTAACCGGAAGGAGGACATTTTTTAATTACAGAACACGCCCCCTTTTATAACTTCAACCACTTTAGCTGGACTCTTGTGAGAGGTATCATTGAACTCAGCAAAGAGCTGTGTTCTAGTTGGTGATGTTTGCCCCGCCCCATATGCTTAAGCCACTCCCAATTTAATTATGAATTGACACATGTACATCTATACCTGGAGTAGTCCGTGTGAACAAAGCATAAGACATTTCTCTCCGTAACATATGATGAAACAATCTAACTCATACCAGGAGTGGGATTTGAACCCACGAGGACAACTGCCCATTGCGTCTTGAGTGCAACACCTTAACCACTCGGCCATCCTGGTGATGTTAGCCTACCACTAAATGGCAAAAACAAAATGTTGTTACCTGACACACTAGATACTAATTATTCAATAAAGAGAATGGGCATGGCCTATGGGACCCTAATTGGTTGGAGCACTTGAGAACATCTTTGATGGCCTCAATATATATACGAAAACTCACAAAGATTGGCACTCACATAAACACAGCTTTGCAAGACTGTGCATAGGATGTGATTTCAATCTTCTTGAATCTTTTACAGGTAGTATCTGTGGACGCTCATGATGAAAAGTTATCCAAAGAATTTTGATAGCTAACAAAATGCACATGAGGACCAGCGTCCTGTAGATGGCTGTTGAAACAGGAACAGTTGTATCTTGGCAAAAGTTATGCCAATTTACATGAAACTTAAAATGTGCGGTCTGATGTGTACACAGACCACGACCCCTTTCATACCTTGTGAACCATTTTACTAGATTCTTGTCACTGTACCAGGGGCAGGGTTCAAATCCACGAAGGGTTTAGCCCATAGGAGCTTAAGTCCAACACCTTTACCACTCGGCCATTGCTCTATCATTCTGGACATGGTTTCCATTTAACTTCATTAGCTCTGCCCAACCGGAAGGCGGACATTTTTAATTATGCATTTTTCATGTGTTTTACCTTATTTTGAAAATGCGTAATAGGCTGTGATTTCAATCTTCTTGAATCTTTTACAGGTAGTATCTGTGGACGTTCATGACGAAAACTTATCCAAATAATTTTAATATAGCTAACAAAATGCTCATGAGGACCAACGTCCTGTAGATGGCTTTTGAAACAGGAACGGTTGTATCTTGGCAAGGGTTATGCCAATTTGAATGAAACGTAGAATGTGTGGTCTATATGTTATATTGAGCATCCCCCTATACTCTATCCACACCCATGTAAACAGACCACGCCCCCTTTCATAACTTCAACCATTTTAGCTAGACTCTTGTGAGAGGTATCATTGAACTCAGCAAAGAGCTCTGTTTTAATTGGTGATGTTTGCCCCGCCCCATATGCTTAAGCCATGCCACATTTAATTATGCTAGCTCAATGCTATCAAATCAAACATAAAAGTCATTGACACTAGGAGTTGTCCATGTGAAATAAAAGTTAGCCATTACTCTCAATAGCATACAAAGTTACAGACTAAGTCATACCAGGAGTGGGATTTGAACCCACGAGGACAACTATCCATTGCATCTTGAGTGCAACGCCTTAACCACTCGGCCATCCTGGTGATGTTCGCTCAGCACTAAATGGCGAAAAAAAAATGTTGTCACCTGACACACTAGTTACTGATTACTCCATAAAGAGAATGGGCATGGCCTATGGGACCCTACTTGGTTTTAGCCCTTGAGCATATTTTTGACGGCCTCAGTATCTACGAAAACTCACAAATATTGGCACCCACATAAAGACGCCCCCTTTTTAACTTGAACCACTTTAGCTAGACTCTTGTGAGAGGTATCATTGAACTCAGCAAAGAGCTGTGTTTTAATTGGTGATGTTTGCCCCGCCCCATATGCTTAAGCCACGCCCAATTTAATTATCCAACTCAATACTTTCAAATCGCAAAACAAATATTTAATTGACACACATGTATTCTATGTTTTCACATAGAATACATCTATACCAGAAGTAGTCCATGTGAACTAAGCATAAGACATTACTCTCCGTAACATATGAGGAAACAATATAACTCATAACAGGGGCTGGATTTGAACCAACAAGGTAAAACCTCCATTGCAACTTCAGAGCACCCTAACCTGTCGGCCATCCTGATGATAACAAAGCTCTAAATGGCAAATAAAAAAACGTTGTTACCTGACACACTGGTTACTGATTACTCCTTAAAGAGCATCCAATCGCAATACACATCAAATTGGTACCAATGTATCGTGAAAGAAAGGCATATATTCCTAGCCATAGTATTTAAATATAATAATAGATGTAAAAATGTCCAAGTTTGGTAAGGGGTTAATTTTCTCCCCACACAATTAATTTCAAGACCCAATCTAATGTGCTGCTAATGTGATGCCATCTTGGTGACCAAAACGTGGTGGGATAGCTGAATGTCTAAACTAAAGTGTAATGCTAGTGTCATGCACTGTTTAAATGTTTTCAGGAGGCACAGCGTCCAGGCAGAAGGGATTTCGGGGATGTATTCGCTCCCTGCAGCTGAACGGCGTCACCCTGGACCTGGAGGAGAGGGCCAAGATCACACCCGGGGTTCAAGCCGGCTGCCCGGGTCACTGCAGCAGCTACGGCTCGCTCTGCCAGAACCAGGGCCGCTGTGTGGAGAGAGCCAACGGCTTCCAGTGTGACTGCAGCCTGTCAGCATACACCGGGGTCTTCTGCCATACAGGTACACACACACACATATGAAGACACACATACAGTTGTGGTCAAAAGTGTACATACACTTGTAGAAAATCACAATGTTATGGCTGTCTTGAGTCTTCAATAAGTTCTACAACTCTTATTTTTCTGTGATAGAGTGATCGGAACACATACATGTTTGTCACAAAAAACAGTCATAAAGTTTGGTTCTTTCATAAATTTATTATGGGTCTGCTGAAAATGTCACCAAATCTGCTGGGTCAAAAATATACATACAGCAACATTAGTATTTGGTTACATGTCCCTTGGCCATTTTCACGGCAACTAGGCGCTTTTGGTAGCCATCCACAAGGTCCTGGCAAGCTTCAGGTCGAATGTTTGACCACTCTTCTTGACAGAATTGGTGCAGTTCAGCTAAATTTGATGGTTTTCTTGCATGAACCTGTTTCTTTAGCACTGTCCACATGTTCTCAATGGGGTTTAAGTCAGGACTTTGGGAAGGCCATTCTAAAACCTTAATTCTAGCCTGGTTTAGCCATTCCTTTACCACTTTTGATGTGTGTTTTGGGTCATTGTCTTGTTGGAACACCCAACTGCGCCCAAGACCCAACCTTCGGGCTGATGGTTTTAAGTTTTCCTGCAGAATTTGGAGGTAATCCTCCTTCTTCATTATCCCATTTACTTTCTGCAAAGAACCAGTTCCACTGGCAGCAAAACATCCCCAGAGCATAATACTACCACCACCATGCTTGACAGTAGGCATGGTGTTCCTGGGATTAAAGGCCTCACCTTTTCTCCTCCAAACATATTGCTGGGTGCTGTGGCCAAACAGCTCAATTTTTGTTTCGTCTGACCAGAGAACTTTCCTCCAGAAGGTTTTATCTTTGTCCATGTGATCAGCAGCAAACTTCAGCCGAGTCTTAAGGTGCCTTTTCTGGAGCAAGGGCTTCTTTCTTGCACGGCAGCCTCTCAGTCCATGGCGATGTAAAACACGCTTGACTGTGGAGACTGACACCTGTGTTCCATCAGCTTCCAAATCCTTGCAGACCTGCTTCTTGGTGATTCTTGGTTGACTCTTGACCATCCTGACCAATCTCCTCTCGGCAGCATGTGATAGCTTGCGTTTTCTTCCTGATCGTGGCAGTGACACAACTGTTCCATGCACTTTATACTTGCGTATAAGTGTCTGCACAGTTGCTCTTGGGACCTGTAGCTGCTTTGAAATGGCTCCAAGTGACTTCCCTGACTTGTTCAAGTCAATAATTCGCTTTTTCAGATCCACACTGAGTTCCTTTGACTTTCCCATTGTAGCTTTTGTAGCTGAGTCTAATCACTGGGTCAAATGAGCCCTATTTAAATGGGCTCATGAGAAGTCAACAGCTGTAGTCAATCAGAATCACTTAGAAGAAGTGAAGAGGCCATGACATGAAGCTAATTTGATTGACACAACTCGCTACATCACCAAAATTGACATATTTTGTTGCTGTATGTATATTTTTGACCCAGCAGATTTGGTGACATTTTCAGCAGACCCATAATAAATTTATGAAAGAACCAAACTTTATGACTGTTTTTTGTGACAAACATGTATGTGTTCCGATCACTCTATCACAGAAAAATAAGAGTTGTAGAACTTATTGAAGACTCAAGACAGCCATAACATTGTGATTTTCTACAAGTGTATGTACACTTTTGACCACAACTGTAAGTGTGGCAGGTGAAGTTAGTGACTGAGATAAATAGCTCTGACATAGTATCACCCTTTAAAATTGTTATGGCTAACAGACAACAGTTCACAATTCACACATTCACACTATTGTTGCTATGCTACTTCCTCTGATGAAGCACTCATCCAATGTAATAGGAAGTGACAAAAGTTTAATATACCAACTCATGATATACATGCCCATATCTGCACACTGTAGTCCATTTACATCTCTGTGTCACTCAGGCATGATGTTTTGTCCACCCCCTTTGTGTCAAGTCCCAAACTAATGTGGTACTAATTTGCTAAGTGGCCATACACACCCAGCAGAACTGGTCCATGGGTGTTCAGCTGTGGCAGAACCGGGTAAGGTACTGGCCTCCTTAACCAGGGATTGTTGGTTTGACTCACATCTGAAGTGAAGATCTTACAGAGTTTCTATTGATACATGCTCCTCTGGAGTTTGATTGTCACAACACCAAGGCAGGGTTTTTACTAGAGGTAAATTATAGAGGATTATTACAGAGGCATAGAGGAATTGTTGGTGCCCCCCAAAGAGGTTTTAGCCAGCCCCAAAGGAAAATCACCAGCACAAATTACCAAATTGTCAGAAATAACAGGAAAATGCAGTGATTTAAATGTGCTGTATTTATATAGCACTTTTCTAGTCTTAACGACTACTCAAAGTGCTTTTACATCATACAGGAACCATTCACCATTCATACAATGTGGCCGAGGCTGCCGGACAAGGTGCCACCTGCTCATCGGTTAAACATGCACACACATTTACGGCAATTCAGGGTTCAGGTTCTTGCCCAAGGACACTTCAACATGGGACTGCAGTGCCAGGGATTGAACCACCAACTCTTCCAATTGGCAGGAAACCGCTCTACTGCTGAGCCACAGCCAATAACACAGACACGGTCCCAGACACCGACCACGCTTACTGCCGTGCATAGTTGCCCCCCATAGGCCAATTCCAAGTGAGAAAAATCCTGCAAGGTGTATATCAACAATCATTATAAAAGAAATTGTGTGTGTATGCCACCTTCTGGCAGGTGCAGGACAAATGAAAAATGCAAAAGTGAAAAAAATGTAATGTCTGCAACACTGCTTTATCGTCTTAGAATTTAATGCATAAGGCAACGTAAATTATGGGAGCATAAAGCAGTGTTGCGGACATTACATTTTTTCACTTAAGTTTATCAACAATCAGTTACAGCTTAAAGCCCATGTTGCAGGTTAACCACCACTGTTGATCAACTGGTGCATAAAGCATGTCTAAAAATGTCTCCAAATGGTGTTAAAGGCAGTTTTTGGTTGCTTTTGTTATTAGCATTTTTTTTTAACCTAATTTGATGACGACGTCACGTTGGGGAGACGTGAAGGAGACTAGCCTCAACCTAGTACCAGAACTATGGCGACTGACTGAGATGAGAGGTGGCAAGAACCACCAATAACACGTGTGATGGCCCGCAGCCGTATAATTACCAACCTGTCAGACGTGAGAGGGCGAGTTGTCCGAGCCAGCCCCAAACCGTGTTCCCCTCAACTACAGTCACAATCAGTCTGACATTAGAAAAGCACATTTTATGATTCATGAATATGAACCAAAACACCAAATTGTCCAGAAGTAAATGTCCAAAAGCTTGTCATATCTAGCTAGGTAGTGCCATGGCTAGTGTTTGGATCACTGGTGATCATCCAGCGGCTTTCAGAACACTGCGTGTGTGTGTGTGTGTGTGTGTGTGTGTGTGTGTGTGTGTGTGCATGTTGACAGATGCCTCACCGCAGGAGACTGTGGACGATGCTACGACTATCTGGCCGTCTTCTTATCTCTCTCTCTCTCTCTCTCTCTCTCTCTCTCTCTCTCTCTCTCTCTCTCTATAAATTGTTGGTCCCAACTTGGACCCTAGGATCTTTGTTGGAAAGGATATTCTCATCTATCTATCTATCTATCTATCTATCTATCTATCTATCTATCTATCTATCTATCTATCTATCTATCTATCTATCTATCTATCTATCTATAATCTACGCTTTCTACTGCTCAACACTTGTCTCTCAATACTCTCTCACTCTTTCTTCTTTTGATCTTTGGTACGTGATATAATGCAATGCATTGTGAGGGAAAAGAGAATTATGGCAAACCGCTGTAAAATACTACCTACTTTGTTGTATTATATTCTATTTTGTGATACCCAACAACATCAAATACAGTGGATAACAGTTTAAATTCTATTATTACCAACAAGCAAATTGCGAAAATTTTTGGGAAAATCAACCCTGCAACTTTAAAGACTTTAAAGTCCACGTACATCTTCCCGCAGAGGTGTCGGCCAGCTTCAAGTCAGAGACGTCCGTCAGCTACACCTTCAAGGAGAAGCCGTACGAGTTGAGAAGGAACGGCAGCTCTCTGCCGTCCTCCATCTACGCCGACACGACGCCAAGAGGAGAGAACGTCTCGCTGAGGTTCAGGACCAACCAGAGTCCGGCTCTGCTGCTCTACGTCAGCTCCTACTACAGAGAGTACCTGGCCCTGCTCGTCAACAAGCACGGTGAGGAGGCTTTTATTTTGAAAAGAGGGTGTGCTTGCAAGTATTGTGGGGGATGACCAGGGAAGGCATGTATGGCACGTTCTTAATGTACTGCCAAAAAGAAGAAAAAGACGCGGAGAAGGCATTTGATAGTGTTGAGTGGACTTATAGCTTTGATATTATGTATATATATATATTATTATATTATGATTTGGTTTTGGAAATACCTTCCGTAATTGGATCAAAATATTGCATCCCCCTGTGAATACAGGGGATTACAATTCACAACAGAGATCCCAGAGGAGGCTTTTATTTTGAAAGAGTTTGTTCTTGTGGCCGATGCTCAAGCTTGAGGGGGAGCGTCGTGTTTCGATTTAAATCTTCTTCCTTGTTAACGGCCTCCTCCCCTCTTTTT
Organism: Percina caprodes; assembly: GCA_013375575.1. Taxonomy (NCBI): domain Eukaryota; kingdom Metazoa; phylum Chordata; class Actinopteri; order Perciformes; family Percidae; genus Percina; species Percina caprodes. Next base: position 134,270 of record JABXJD010000615.1, read on the forward strand.
TTCTCCCCTGTGGGTTTCATTTATTTGAATTCTGTTTTAACAAGAGTATTCAAAGCTTGGGATAAGACTTCTGTACTCAAGTTTCTTTCTTCTCTTCATCCACAAGTTCCTTGCTCCTTCCTTTATCTTCAATCCAGTGTTCCTCAAATCTTGTTTTAACTCTAATTAGTCCCCTTTGTGTTCCGTCATTTCCTTTTATTCTTCTCTACTATTGTTTTTATCCACATTTTTCCAACTTCTGAGAGTAGTGTATTGAAGAAAGTTTCTTTTCCAGTGCTTTGTCTTCCTCCCTGAACTTTTTCCAATTACTTTTCTCTGTTCGTATCTCCTCCCAGCCTCTCATCTCACCTCTCCTCCCGCCCTCCTCTGCCTCCTTTCATTTTACCCTGATATCGTCCTCTCCTCCTGTCCTTCTTCCTCCCTCTCTCCTCCTCCTCCTCCTCCTCTGCTGTGCTCTGCAGCTTTACCAGATCAGGATGTGTCAGATCTTTCCTCTCCCTGGATTCACCCCGTCAGCCTCTGCTGCCTTTTAATCCATCCAGCTGGGCTGGCTATTATGTTTTTTTTTCTCTCAGGCTGAAGAAAATGTGTTCACTGGTCTCATCACTGAGACCTGATGAGTGATGCTGGGGGAATAAAAGTTCTGTGGGCTGCTAATGGGTGGCAGGTCAGTGTTCTGCTGAATAAAACAGCAAAAAACTTGAGTTTTAAGAAACTCGTGTTTAAAATAATTATGTTGGGAATTTTAGGAGCACTTTGAATTTGAAATTACATTTTCATCATCCAGGAAACACAATATTGGCACTTTGCTGCCAGATTAGATGTAAATGGATTCTTTCTGATGTTAATGACTCAGAAAAAGCGGATGGAAAGCAAGGGCATTAAAGGTTTTCATGCTGACAGTGGAGTCTTCAGGTAAATGCACTTCCCTGAGAGCTTTCTCCTGTTTGCCCAGAAATGGCTCATTTCTTTTCCCCCCTCGACCACAGGTACACCTCCTCAGCCCAAACACTCCTGCAATAACTCATTATTCCTTAACATAAAACTTTATGTCTATTTTTACATCTTTTTTTACACTAATATAGCGCATGCCAATGTTGTAGTACTCAAGATCAGTGTTGGTCTTAACCCTTGTGTTGTCATCCTGTCAAAATTGAAAATCAACACTTTTATTGACACTTTTGATCAATGTTTTTGACTTTTTCTTAAATTTTTGTCCCTTTTTTTCAATGTTTGCCCCTTTGTTTTGACATTTTCAACACTACGTAACACTAACTTATTAACTTTAGTTTTACAGTTACTTTTGGAATTTATGGTCAATAAACCTCATTTATAGGAAATTATACCTAATGTTTGAGTTAGAAAAGTACAAATCAGGAAATATTTAGACTAAAATTGTATGTTGATGGATAATCACAGACTGGAATATGTCAACTTTTACTCAATACTATTTCAAAACCACTCCAAAATTAATGAAAGTAGAGATTTGTACTTGCCAAAGAGCGTTGTGTGGAATCTTTGGATTTGATTTCAACTAGAGGGCTATCATTAAATTACCTGTGCATTATCTAATGGTTACACTTTAGTCGAAGGTATCGACATAAGAGTGACATGAACGTGTCATAAAACATTATAAACAAGTCAAAAACATTTATGACATAACGCTTCTTTTAGTAAGTGTCATTCAGTTTTGTCATGCTAAGTTGGGTCAGGGTTCATGTGTCATGACTGTGTCATGACACAGTCATGACGCAGTCATGTGTTCATGACTTGACATGGCATGTTCTTATGTAGATAACTTCAAGTGAAGTGTTACCTATTTAATTTTCAGCTATCATAACTGTGATTGGATGTATAATGTCCTGCTTCCAATGCAACAACTAACTTGACTCATTTCTAGTTGAAATGAGCCCATATTAGGAGAATCAATTGCATTTAATTAGATTAGTTCTGTTATTGGTAGGGAATTAGTCTTTATCCTCTTCATATAGAAATATTAATTTTTAGAGTAACCACTTCTTTAAAGGTCCCATGACATGGTGCTCTTTGGATGTTTTTATATAGACCTTAGTGGTCCCTAATACTGTACCCGAAGTCTCTTTTATATAGACCTTAGTGGTCCCCTAATACTGTATCTGAAGTCTCTTTTATATAGACCTTAGTGGTCCCCTAATACTGTATCTGAAGTCTCTTTTATATAGACCTTAGTGGTCCCCTAATACTGTATCTGAAGTCTCTTTTATATAGACCTTAGTAGTCCTCTAATACTGTATCTGAAGTCTCTTTTATATAGACCTTAGTGGTCCCCTAATACTGTATCTGAAGTCTCTTTTATATAGACCTTAGTGGTCCCCTAATACTGTATCTGAAGTCTCTTTTATATAGACCTTAGTAGTCCTCTAATACTGTATCTGAAGTCTCTTTTATATAGACCTTAGTGGTCCCCTAATACTGTATCTGAAGTCTCTTTTATATAGACCTTAGTGGTCCCCTAATACTGTATCTGAAGTCTCTTTTATATAGACCTTAGTGGTCCCCTAATACTGTATCTGAAGTCTCTTTTATACAGACCTTAGTGGTCCCCTAATACTGTATCTGAAGTCTCTTTTATATAGACCTTAGTGGTCCCCTAATACTGTATCTGAAGTCTCTTTTATATAGACCTTAATGGTCCCCTAATACTGTATCTGAAGTCTCTTTTATATAGACCTTAGTGGTCCCCTAATACTGTATCTGAAGTCTCTTTTATATAGACCTTAGTGGTCCCCTAATACTGTATCTGAAGTCTCTTTTATATAGACCTTAGTGGTCCCCTAATACTGTATCTGAAGTCTCTTTCCCAAAATTCAAAATCCAGCCTTGGTGCAGAATTACAGCCACTAGAGCCAGTCCCACAATGAGCTTTCCTTAGTATGTTCCATTTCTGAGTCTGTAGCTTTTGAGGAGGGGGGGGGGCAAGGTGGAGGCTGGGGGCGTGGCCTTAACCAACTGCCATTTTGCTTTTTATATATATATATATATATATATATATATATATATATATATATATATATATATATATATATATATATATATATATATTACTAAAGGTAGGTAATAGATTAGAAGTTTTACAAGTGTTAAGGAAGTGTTTTTCACATTTTCACAGCTGTATATGTAATGTCAGACATGTGACCTGGACATGTTGGTATCTTTGCTCTTTTACCTGTTTCTCTCAAACAGTACAGTATGTATAACTGTTTCAGTCTTATTCTATGTTTCTTTATTTCCAAAAAAGACGTTATGAGCTTTCCCTTTATACTGTATATACAGTATGTGTTCACTAACAAGTCTAGAACAAGAAACCATTGCAATCACTGTGCAGACTGTTGGCTGAGTTTTACTCCAATTGTGTCCATGGTCATCTAGCAATTGAAAACATATGTATTTACCATGTTAGAAATATTTAAAGATGATTTAGTTTTTGTTTTGGAACAACAACAAAAAATTCACATAGAACTAACGTTTGAAATGCTTATATTTTAGCTGTAAAACTCTTACTCTGAAGTTGTAGCTCTGGAGGTGGACTTTTTTGTGAAATCTAAAACATAAACCCATGGTTTGATGTGTGTGTGTGTGTGTGTGTGTGTGTGTGTGTGTGTGTGTGTGTGTGTGTGTGTGTGAAGATGTGCTGGAGGTGAGATACAAGCTGGACGGCAGCCGAGACGCTGAGGTGTTGAGGAGCAGAGTGAAGGGCCTGGCCAATGGACAATTACACACTCTTACCATCAGGAGACTGACAGACTCGGTGTCTGTACAGGTAACCTCATCCCATCATCCAGTCCTTGTAGCTAAACCTTAGTCTACATCCACAGCGTTCCACTTCCAGGATTCCTCCGGTGCCACCGGAAATTCTGCCGGATGTCACTCTTTTCGGCCGGATGTCCGTTTCCTTCCGCTCTCTTTGTGTTGACATTCTAATCCTCCGGTGGATTTCTGAGGACTATGGTTAACTGGTCCTCAGATCTCTGCAGGGTAAATCCAGACAGCTAGCTAGACTATCTGTCCAATCTGAGTTTTCTGTTGCACAACTAAAACTACTTTTGAACGTACACACGTAATTGTGATGGAAATCACAATAAAACAGTAAATAAATGGCCATAAACCAGTGCACATTTTTCTCCCATCCTAGAATGTTATATGGACTAGCCAGACCCTCCTACGCAGCGCTGTGGAAGAAGGTCTGGCAATGTAAGACTACTAAAACCTTAGCAAGCCAAACAATAGGCTACGCACACATCCAGCAGACACAAAGCCACAAGGAAGTCCCTTTACGGTCTTGTTTGTGGACATATGACAAATATTAGTAAATTTTGTACTCTCCGTACAGATACAACCATACAGAAGTCCTGTATTTAAAGGCACAGTTACTGAATACTGGCAGTGTGTATTTCTCTGTGGATTGAGCGTTTCAATACAGTATTTATGTATAGAGCACTTTGACCTGCTTTGTAATATAAAAGACATGGAAATCTCACTTTTTACAATACGGGACCTTCTTGGTTATACGTTACACAAAGTTGATTCATTTAGTTGAGATATCAAAAATATTATTCAATGCAGGTTGAAGGACATTTCATAGGATCTCTAGGATGGACTATAGAGATGTGTCTGCTTATTGCAGTACTGCGTATTTCACAAATAGGAAATGCTTTCTGTCAGCATGAGAACAGTCTAACACCTTGTCTACATATGACATGTTTCAATCATGTCTGACTGGGCCAATACGCTTATTTTTATCAAAATATCTGCCTACACCAGCCACAGAGTAGCATAGTAACGGCCTGCAACAGCCACTTTGGTAACCTTTTACTTTAAGTTCCCTTACAACACACAGTAATGCAGTTGAACGCTGTAAATAATGAAATTCTTTATGTGTTTTTGGACATCTTATCAATTATTATTTGTGTGCCTCAGCCTCCACTAACAGTATGGGTACACACAGGAGAACTTATAGTAGACAAATACATTAATAAACACTATCTGCCCACAGCTACAGTATAGTGTTAATATACTGTGTTAATATCATTTGTAAATGCTAAATAGGGGGACTTAAAGTTGAAGTGCTGCAACATCTTTTTGGGCTTTAGGTTTTCTTTTGGCTTACGCACTCAAGTTCTACACTGTGTAAGGGACTGCCAATCGCTGCAGCTGCTGCTGATGACGTACGGCTTAACCTTTCTCCATGTTTGCCAAATGAGGCACAGTCTCAAGGGCTAATACAACGGCATACATACAGATGCACACACAGGCAGTCCCATTGACTCCAAGTGTGTACTCTGGTATAGTATTGTGATAATCATCTCTATGATAAAGCCCCCATCAGCACTTCACCGTCCTGGATGCAGCTATGGCAGAGCAGCATCTTTATCTTCTGAATGCCTTATCTTGTTAACAACAGCCCTAGGTGATATATGAGTTTAACAGGCTGCAGCCTGGATGTCTGTATAATTATCAATACCCTGAGAGGAAATACAAGGTGACCTGACCTTGCCTGGGTGCAGCCTCTTGATTCACTGAGGTTCCAGTGAAATGTAAGGTGCATCTCATGGTATCAATGTATATCATACTGAATCATCCTATTCTTACACAATTATTATATCTCTGGAAACATACTCTAAAGGCAAAAGGTGACAGTTTAGTTTGCAGAAAGATATCTCAACTGTTGTTTACATTGCACTGGGTGTGCATTAGTCCCCAAAACGTAAGTCCTAATATCTCTGGAGCACCTATACAGGTTGAACCACATCCTGCCAGGGCCAGATGCAATCTTTGCATATAAGATATCTACTGCTAGGAGTCTCCAAAGTTAGACATTTTCAATCGCAAATTCAACAGAAGAATTCTCCTCTCACAGATCGACCAAAATGCCAGAGAAGACTTCAATCTGACGTCTGACGGAGAATTCAGCGCCATCAAGACGTTAGTGTTGGGCAGAGTGCACGGTAAGTGAGGAGGCAGAAAATGCAGAGACAAGGCCTTTTTAGTTAGAGAGCACTCGGACCTACGCTCATTTAAATAACAGCTTTGAGATGTTTGACCTCATCTTCATTTCAGAAGAATTCCCAGCAGCAGAACAGCTCAAGTGCTGCACACACTAAAGTTGAGCTCCTTCTGTTATGTCTAAGCCAAACTAAAAAATATCAGTGTTGATATATTTTGAAATGGTTGAAAATCTTATAAATCCATCCATTCATCTTCGTCTGCTTATCCGGTGTCGGGTCGTGGGTGGGGCAGCTCCAGCAGGGGACCCCAAACTTCCCTTTCCCAAGCCACATCAACTAGCTCCAACTGGGGGAACCCGAGGCGTTCCCAGGCCAGGTTGGAGATATAATCCCTCCACCTCCGTCCCGGGTCTACCCCGAGGCCTCCTCCCAGCTGGACGCGCCTGGAACACCTCCCTAGGGAGGATCCCAGGAGGCATTCTCACCAGATGCCTGAACCACCTCAACTGGCTCCTTTCGATGTAAAGGAGCAGCGGCTCTACTCCGATCTCCTCACGGATGACTGAGCTCACTTCTCACCCTATCTCTAAGGGAGACGCCAGCCACCCTCCTGAGGAAACCCATTTTTGCTGCTTGGACCCTGGATCTCGTTCTTTCGGTCATGACTCAGCCTTCATGACTATAGGTGAGGGTAGTAACAAAAACTGACTACATTGAATGTAATACTGCACCTGCTGCGACGATTCTCCGACCAATCTCCCGCTCCATTGTCCCCTCACTCGCAAACAAGACCCCAAGGTATTTAAACTCCTTCATTTGGGGTAAGGACTTGTTCCCTACCTGAAGAAGGCACTCCATCGGTTTCCTGCTGAGAACCATGGCCTCAGATTTAGAGGTGCTGATCCTCATCCCAGCCGCTTCACACTTGGCTCCAAACCGAACCAGTGAGTGCTGAAGGTCACAGGCCAATGATGCCATCAGGACCACATCATCTGCAAAGAGCAGCGATGAGATCCCCTGTCCACCGAACTGAAACCCCTCCCCACCCCGCCTATGCCTCGATATCCTGTCCATAAATAATACAAACAGGATTGGTGACAAAGCGCAGCCCTGGCGGAGGCCAACCCTCACTTGGAATGAGTCCGACTTACTGCCGAGAGCCCGGACACAGCTCTCGCTTTGGTCATACAGAGATTGGATTGGACTTATGCCCCCCCCCACAACCCGCAGGCGTAGGGAGGCGATCCTCTTGTCAACTGGGGTAAACTCCAACGTAGCGGCGCTCAACTGGGGGCAGGTGAGTATCCCCACACCCGCCCAGCGCCTCACACCCTGGGCAACTCCAGAGAAGAAAGGAGTCCAACCCCTATCCAAGAGTATGGTTCCAGAACCAAGACTGTGCGTAGAGGTAAGCCCCACCAGATCCAACTGGTAGCGCTCTACCTCCCGCACAAGTTCCTGCTCCTTCCCCGACAGGGAGGTGACATTCCATGTCCCCAGAGCCAGCTTCTGCCTCCCGGGTCTGGTCCGCTGAGGCCCCTGGCCTTCACTGTCACCCATGTGGTTGGCACACCTGACCCCAGCGGTTCCTCCCACAGGTGGTGGGCCAATAGGATGGAGAGAGAGGTACCATGTAGCATTTTTGGGCCCTGTGGCAAACCCGGCTACCAGGCGCTCACTGTTGAGCCCTCCATCTGGGCCTGACTCCAGACGGGGGCCCTGGGCTTCCTCCGGGCAAGGTTACTCTATCTCTTCCTTGTTCACTCATAGGGTGGTTACAGGAGAGGGGTTCCCGGGATTGGAGGGCACTGTGTGTGTAGTCCTGGACCTGTAAAAGAGTTGGAGGTGAGACTGTAACAGGTAACTGGCTCCGTCATGACTTATTCATGTTCTCTTTAAGCAGCTCCATCAGAGACGGACATAGATGAAAGATGTTACACCAGGAGCTGAGAGGCCTGAAGTCTGCAGTCAAACCTCTCTAGGGTTGGGGATCCTTTGGATTTTTACGATTCCGATGTCGAAACGGTACCTTTAACATGATTCCAATTCTTGAATCCTGAAAAAAATGACATTAAAATGCTCTTTTATAGAGTATTTTTTTAACTTAACATTATTTAAATGTAACAATGAATTAATTTTTAAAGTATATTACTGTAAGAGCAAAATTGTCATTAGCAGGTTCATTTCACAATGTTGTCCCCAAGTGTCTCGAGATAACTCTTATGAATTGATACTATAAATAAAATTGAATTCAACTGAATTGAAACCATCCAAATCCATTGTTAAATAAATCAATACACTGTAGTGTACAATAATACAAAATCTATGTGTCGGAGAAAATATACACACCACGGAGTAACTAATTCAAATCCTCATAGATCTTTTGTCATTTTGGACGTGTGTTTCAACCCCGTCATGTCAGTATGTGACCGGTCCCCCCCACCCTCCTCCCCTCTGTCCAACCAGAGAGGCGGAGAGTCAGATCAAGATCAGAAAAGCAGCAGGAAAGTGGATTTTCTGTTGTTTCCTGCCAACCCTGTCATCCGTCAGCCTAACTAATGGACCCAGAAAGAACACGGGGGGTAAGGAGTGTGTCTGCTTAAAGATGTGTAGAGGCTGCAGGAGTGTTTCCTGCTGCTCTCATCAACATGCAGATGTGTCCTGGTAAAAAAAAAAAAACACAGTCACCTCTCCGTCATGTGAACAGACACTGATGCAGCTGCTCACGGCGGGAAATGTCGCCGAAAGTCGCCTTTCACAGCTGCTGTTTATACTGCTGTGGAGGAGCGGGGGTGAATGATGGAGAGATTTGAGTCAATCAAATGAACAGATAGAGGGGAGAGCGCACATCAGTCTCAAGGAGTGATAGCTACAGACTGGAAGCTAAATCATTGTCTGCTGTAATGAGGGTGTGTGTGTGTGTGTGTGCGTGTGCTAATCATTAGAGTCAATGTGCTGCCACAATTGTGCTGCTCTGATAACAGGGAAGTCAAAGACCCTGTCAGTGTGTGTCGTGATTTGTATTGATCGAGTCCTCACACTGGTTTAGAGACCACAGTCTCTGCACGAAAGGATAAAAGTTCAATCACTAGCACAGATAAGTGACATTTTTATTTCTGAGCTCTTTCTTTAACACTGGAACCCTTCCAGTGAGTTGGCATGAATCCCACATTGCAAAAACACCCAGCCAGCCAGTGTCCTCAGGTCAAATGTGACCAAAGTTTTTTTATATCAGAAATATGTGTTTCTTTCAAAGAAAATGTCCAAAAATAACACAGATACATAGGTGTACATTGTATTAAACCACTTTGCAGGTAAAGTTGTTAATGATTACTTTCATTCCATTTTGTGTGTTTTATTCAATTTTATAGCATTTAACCTAGCTAGATTGTTTGTGAAGGATGGGTCAAACTACCGTTAGTCACACAAGGAGATATGAGGAAAACAAAACAGCAACATTTTAGTACACACAAATATTAAGACATTTCTATGATATAGCTAAGTCAATAATACAAAATACTGAAACGAAATGGGTTTTAATCCAGTAACGTTAGTCAACCTACCACTTTTGATCTAATTGGAGACGAACAACCAATCAGAATTGACCCTTGATTAGACTGGTTGGTTTTGTGGCACACTTGTACCCCCTTTAAAAATACACAATAAAAAATGAAAAGTAACATATTCCTATTCTTACATGAAGATACATTTTGTCTAAGTAGATGACTAAATATAGTTGACATAAAATGTCAAAGGGGGACATCCTGTCTTTATTGTTGTCAGAGACGTAAGTTAAGTATTTCAACATAGCATGTTTCCTTGATAGATAGATAGATAGATAGATAGATAGATAGATAGATAGATAGATAGATAGATAGATAGATAGATAGATAGATAGATAGATAGATAGATAGATAGATAGATAGAAATGAAATACTAGGATACAATACATACAATAATAGGATAAAATACAAGAACAAATATTTGAATATATACAAGTTGTGAATAGTATGATAAATATGTAGATAAAGCAGATGTGTAGTGCAGATGTGGTGTCTCAGAGTCTTATCAGCACCCAGAGTTTTATTGCCTGTGGTAGGGATGATTTCTTGTAGCGGTCTGTGTGATATCAAAGCTGTCGGAGAAGGTGCTCCGCTGTTGGACCTGTGTGTGTGTGTGTGTGTGTGTGTGTGTGGTGGGGGGGGTTGGAGATAGATAAGTTATCCATGATAGATAACCCTTTTTTCAGAGACCTCCTCTCCACCACAGCTTCAAATGTCTCCTGTTTCACGGAGCCAGCCTTCCTGATCAGTTTGTTCAGTCTGTTTGTGTCGCTGGCACCGATGATGGAGGGGGCAGGGCGCTGGCCACAACAGACTGGTAGAACATCTCCAACATTCTGCTGCACACGCTGAAGGATCTCAGCTTCCTCAGGAATAGAGTCTGCTCATCCCCTTCTTGTTCCTCCAGTTCAGCCTGCTGTCCATGTTGACACCCAGGTATCTGTACTCCTCCACCATGTCCAACTCTCTTCCCAGGATGCAAAGGGGCTGCCGAGCCGTTCCCTTCCTCTTGAAGTCGATCACCATCTCTCTGGTCCACGTTCAGCAGCAGGCGATTCTTACCAGACCACTCCTCAAAGTCATCCACCAGCGCTCTGTACTCTCCCTCCTGTCCATCACTGTACACCCAACGACTTCTGTAGGTGACATGACTCTAATAGCCAATGACACATGTTCATTTTATGATTTAATACAGTAAGAATATTACATATTTCCCCTGTCATTTTCTCTTTTTAAGAGCAACATTAGCCAGTGGGATGAAATATCGCAATCCCAATGAAATGTTCTTTGTTTCAGGATGAATCTAAATATGAGTTTCAGTTTCTCAAAGAATTAAGCAGGTCACTGAACTTGTATTAAAGGAATAGTTCAATATTTTGGGACATAAACTTTTTTTTTGTCAAGAGTTAGACAAAAGATTGATCTCATTCCTTTACAATACACATGAATTGAAAATTAGCTTCCGTAAAACCTGACAACATGAAGTTTTAATATTCATGTTTATAAGTGAGATTTAGAGGTGCTGGTAGGCAGATATTGGCTTGCCATTTTTCACAGTTTCCAGTCTTTGTGCGAAGCTAAAGTAATAGCATTAGTAATCTTCTCATCTACCTCTCGACAAAAAAGAGAATAAGAAAAAAAAAGAAGGCAAATAAGCGCATTTGTCACCTGATTCTGGATAAACATAGAAAGAAATTAAGTTTTATGGAAAACAATTGAGATCTACTTTTGTTTCAAGGAAATATGTCGTGATTGTTAGTGTCTGTAGTTAGTTAGTGTGGTGTCCCTTCGCCTGTCTTCACACCCGCTGTCCCTTCGCCTGTCTTCACCCCCGCTGACCCGTCAGCCCCGCTGACCCTTTGCCTGTCTTCAGCCCCGTTGCCCCATCGCCTGCCCGGCTCTCAGAGGGGTACCTGCCTTCACCGGCCTGCCCAGTCTCCAGAGGGGTTTCGCCCTTGCCGATGGCCTCCGGAGGTATTCTGCCTTCGCTGCCGGCCTCCAGAGGGGCTCCGACGGACTGCCCGGTCTCCACAGGGGTCTCACCCTTCACTGCCGGCCTCCAGAGGGGCTCCGACGGACTGCCCGGTCTCCACAGGGGTCTCACCCTTCACCGCCGGTCTCCATAGGGGTTTCGGCTTCGCCGCCGGCCGCAAGAGAGTTTTCATGGTCTTGTCCGCCCTTTAGAGAGCCTCTCATAGGGGTCTTGCCTTTGCCGCCGGCCACCAGAGTGTCTTTGCAGTCTTGTCCGCCCTTCAGAAAGCCTCTCATAGGGGTCTCGCCTTTGCCGATTAAGCCACGATGAGCAGATCACCCGAAATCAAGCTGCACTTTTTCAGTTATCTTGGATTTCTTTATTCTACAACAGCCCCCTGATGTATTTAGTGCTTGTGTTGTCTTTGTCTGGTGTCGGTTCATTGTGGCTTCATGTCGTGCTGTGTCCTGTCGTCGTGGCTTGTCTTCTGTGTTTTGCTTCCTGGCCTTCATGTTTTTGGAGATTATTTTAGTGCCTGCCTGCCAACCTCTGGACACCTTTTGTTTTTTGTTATTAAATTCTGTAATCTGTAAACTGCATTTGGGTCCAAGCTTTGCTTTTTTATCTGCCTGAAAATAGACAGAAATAGTTCCTTCTTCTAGAGTCTTTTGGAACAAAAAGTCCTAATTTCCAATTTGAGGGTGAAAAAAAAATCATATTTTTTATTAAACAGAAGTCATCTGGTCAGGAACCATTTGCAGTACAATATCATTTCAAGTTTCTCATTCTTCCCTCTCCAGGGTCTGATGATTTGGAGCCAGACATGGCCAGGTTGGCGTCTCTCGGTTTCACCGGTTGTCTCTCAGTGGTCCACTTTAACTCCATCAGCCCTCTGAAAGCTGCTCTGCTCCACCCAGACACCAGCCCTGTCAGCATCACCGGACCTTTAGTCCAGTCCAACTGCGGCTCCTCGGCGTCAGCCAATCCCTACGCAGCAGAGAACACACACCACCTGTCAGGTAGGGTTAGGGTTAATTTTACTGGACGAACTAAACTCGGAGTGGGTAGGCAAAAAGATACTGAAGTCACAGTATACTGCAGAAAGTAATGTCTGAGAACAATGCTCACCCAAGTAGGATATTAATGAATTTGACCTGAATGACATGACATGAATTCATGATAATTTGTGTACCATTATTATAAAGTGTTACCGATGTACAGTATATGTAGGAATCTGGGAGTGTGTGCCATTTTCTCTCCTTTCTTTCTGTTTGTGTATCTATATTCTTGGTAGAAGCTGCTATTTCCCACTGTGTAATGGGCTCATTAAGTATGTACACCTTGTTGAGGAGACTCATGACAATGCACATGATGAGATAATTAACTTGGACCACAGAGGGGATTTTCTAGTGTCTTTCCTCTGTGTCTGGTTTTCATGTAGCTTCATGTTCTCTGAATAGAGTCCTTTGGAGAGCTGCTGCCATATTCCCTGTCTGCTCTGATTGATGATACTATGATGTCTCTGTATTTATTTTTCCCTTTTTCTATTCGGACTCAAAAGCTCTTTATTTTCTTTTCATGTTTTTCTCTCCACGTCTTTACATCCTTTCTACTTTGCTGTTCTTCTTCTGCACATCTCTTGGTGCCCGCTCTACCTTTCTTCTTTCTCCACTGTAGACCAGTCTGGTTCAGTGGGTTCAGGTCAACCTTTAGTCAATGCCATCAGGACTGACTCGGCTCTGATTGGAGGTATGCTGAACTCTTTCACCTTGTTTTACTGGCTTTGTATTGGACTTCTCTTAACTGTCAGAGATCACACTCAATATTTCATGTATGAGCGACATTCTGCTGAAAGCCAGCAAAGGTGGGATGGACAACAACAAAATCCATCCGAAGTAGAACGTTTTTGCTTTTTTTCTTCCCAGCCAGTTTGATATAAAGTGATGACTGATTAATTCTTTTAAGCGTCTAGATAAAGAAAAGTGAGAGAGTCCAAATTCTTCTAAAAGTGTCCATTAAATTCCTGTGACTCTGCACAAAGGGTCACTAATTAATCTAATCCAACTTCGGCTGAAATGACTTGCTGATCGAGAAGCTTTCGCTCTGTTATCTTCAAATGCAAACCAAAGTAATATAGTGGAAAAATTGATTTGAGGCGTATTTTGGGATTGCAATTAAATGAAACCTTTTCTGAGTAATACGTGTCAGAACAGAAGAGTCCAGCCGGGTCCAAATGTCTTCAATTCTGTTCACTTCAAGTTAACATCCTCAGGGGAGGGGAGGCAGAGATAGGCAGAAATCATCCCAGTAGTTTCACAAAGCCCTGTGACCAAAGTCCCCCGTGATAGATTACTTTTGCAGAAAGTCGGCGTGTCGGCCAGCTTTCCACACATACACACACACACACACACACACACACACACACACATCAGAATGTCACAGCGCTGCTCTGCTAGGTGTCAGCCGTGGTGAAAGAAGTGTTCAATTCATTTACTTACATCAAAGTAGCACTACCACAGTGTAAAAATACTCTATTACAAGCACACTTCATGCATTTAAAATCTCAAATGATCAAAATGTACTTCTGGTCAAAAGTTAAAACTGAACCTCTTTTTTGATATGTTATTTTTTCCAATGTTTATGTCCCTTTTTTCTGCGCTTTGACGTTTTTGCTGTTTTTCCCCCCACGTTTTTATCAGCTTTCTTCCACATTTTTGTCACTTTTTTCAACGTTCTGTTACATGCTATATCATTCAATAAAACACCCAAATTCAATGAAAGTTGTGAAATGATCATTCATTCATTCATCGTACCTGTGAAGAGTGCTGTATACAACCATCCACATTATTTTCTATCGACAATTTGGCTAAAAGAAACTCGAATTTCTGATAAAGAAACTTTTTTTAATTGGGTCAAATTGTACCTGAGGACAACCGGAGGGTTAAAGTATCAAAAAGTAAAAGTGCTCATAATGCAGAGTGGCTACTGTCAGTGGTATTTTATTATTGGATCAATATTATTGATGTATTAATATGTAAGCAGTACTTTAATGTTGTATGTCAAGAAGGAGCTATTTTTAACTTATATACTTTATGTTTATTGTAACAATGGATCATAAGGTATTAACTGAAATAAGTAGTTCTATGTTAAGTGTATGTGAATAGTGTAGCTGAACCGTACACAAGTGGGAAAAAATGCTTTATTTCTTTCGCATTTTTGCTAATTTTTTTTACTGCGGGATATATCTGTGTATTTAGTGGAGAGGTTAGCCCAAAGTAGAGATGCATTATTCCACGCTCTCTTCAACAGTATCATGTGTACATGTAGTGTCTTGTTAGTATGCAAAGCCTGCAAGTCCTTAGGTCGGCGTGTGGTCATTGCTTCCACTTGCTGTTGATGAATAAATAACTTCACACTCTAGGCTAACTGCTTGTTAAAATCACAATGCGTAGTTTTCAGTGTGTCCGAATGTAAATTACACAAGCTACAACATGAAACTTGCCTTCTTAGTTGTTGGGAAGCACTTTATATGGATCATGACCAGCGTTTTCCTAGTGCTTGTGCCAGAAACACACCGCACGCTGAAGCCGTGAAGGGAAGATTCGTGCCTCGTGGCATGCCTGGCTCTTTGTTTGTTTGTCCGTGTGTGTGCGTGTGTGTGCGTGTGTGTGTGCGTGCGTGCGTGCCCGTCCGTCCATCCCTCTGTCCCTCTGTTGGTCTACCCCTCTTTCTCAAGACAGCCAAGTCACCATAAACTGGGGTGTTTTATTTTGAAATTTGTTTTATTTTGTAAAGTATCCTGCTGCACTGTGGCTTTCCTGTATGTGATTACCTGCCTAGCTTGACACATTCGCTTGCGCTGTGCATAAGAAATAGTGAACCAATCACTGCCGGACAGACAGATTGGATTACACGGGTGCCGAAAGGAAAATAGGCTATTCGCGGCGCTTCAGCATGCGGTATGTTTCTGGTACAGAAACAGTATTTATGCTAAGCTAGGCTAACAAAAGAACAAACTAGCTGTGCTAAAATTGATGTCAGAGTTAAATGTCCTGTGCCTTGCAGGTGTCATAGCAGCGGTGGTCTTTGTGATTGTGACCAGCCTGGCCATAACCGCCAGATTCCTCTACCGGAGAAAAGAGACGTATCGAAACCAGGAAATGAAGGACGTCAAACAGGAAGACAGCCCAGATTTCCCTTTCAACAACCAGACTGACTCCCAGAACGTCTCCACCGAAAACCCGAAGGAGTATTTCATTTAACTGGAGGCCTGATGAACTGACCAGGCAGGGGAGTCCTGCTACGCCTCAGGACTTTACACCGCAGTCAGAGACCCTGAGACACAAAGTCTGGCTGCTCGGAATATGGAAAGCAAAAAAGGAGCAATGCACACTGTTTTGTCTTTGGCTGTATTTAGTGTAAATACTGATACTAAAGGGCAACCGTGCTGGACTTGTGCAGTGTTGATATCCATGTAAATATTCAAAAATGTAACCGTGGAAGTGATGTCTACAGCTAACTGTCATGTTGAAAGGTTCCAAATCCTCTTTGTTTTTCTCTTTGTGACTGGATTGGTTTGGCTGATGCTAGGGGGATAATGAATGGGTGTTTTGTTAAGTGGAAGTGGTGAATGCGTTTGACTTGTAATTAGCCCCTCAAGAAGAGAACTTCTTTAAGAGTGGTTTGGTAGCGTGTAATTTGTCATGTGCAGGGCTTCGGGGGAGACATAGTGTGTACTCCTTAGGGACTGCAGAGCCTCAGAGCCCTGTTAAAGTGTCTGAGTCCTCCCCCAGCTGCAAACATCCACCAAATACCAAGAGGCATTGTTCTTCTAACTCCAATTCAAGTACATTTATTGCAGGACACTTTACAGATAGAGCAGGTCTAGACTACACTCTATAATATGTAAAGACCCAACAATTCCCCCCCAAGTGAACCGTGACAAGGAAAAACCACCAGAACCAGGCTCTTGAGTCATTTTCATCCAGCAACATTGTACTACCACAAACTGTCAGTGCGGCCTCTTCAATTCAGTTGAGTTTTAGTCATAGTATCAAATAGAGCCCGGCCGATAAAGGATTTTTAAGGTTGATTTGGTTATTTAAAAATCCAATATTCAGATACATCAGCCGATATACAATACATATAAAAAAAGAAAATCCAGAAATGCGTAACAAAACAGAAACAGATTTCCCTAACAGTTGTTTGTAGTTATTTATGAGTTCTAACATAAATAATACGATAATAACTTGTTTTATTGTCACAACAGAACAGAGGAACATCACCATATATTAAAGTTCTGATAAATAAAATGTATAAAAATACAAACTTAAGATATGAAACTTAAAGTCCTTTGAACAAAAACACCATAACAAAAAAAAATAATAATCAGAGTTGCCAACAGGGACGTTGTAGAGCGCCCTCTGGTGGACAAATTATGCAACGCCAACGCTCATAACACGGTTGACCATCCGTTTTTATTATTAATTTATCAGGCCATTATAAATGCCAATACCGATTCAGGAAATGCCTAATATCTAGTATCTAGGCTCTAGTATCAAATCATAAAAAGTTATCTCAAGACACTTTACAGATAGAGTAGGTCTGTAATTTACAAAGACCCAACAATTCCCCCAAGAGCAAGCATTTAGTGCAACAATGGCAAGGAACAACAAGGAATGGGGGCAAGGAAAAATGTACTCTGCAGTCTGGCAATGATGGGTCAAGAGACTTTTTATACCGTAGGGATTAGGGCTGAACGATATTGTGTTTTTTTTTGCTGTTTGATAGAAACTTCCACCGTTCTCCTTTTGCATGATTCTTACCGGCCGACCCTTTCCCCTTTAACGTGTGTGTGACATTAGTCTGACGGGGGTTATTGTCATGGGAAGTGAGGCTCTCCATGTGTAGAAAAGTACCCTAGGCAGCAGCTAATGCTGACACAGTGATGCGCATAGTTTTGATGGGTAGTCAGTGAAGCTACAGCAGTCGGTGTTTTATGTTTGCTACAAATACGAACCAAATCACCTCATTAATGCAACATAATCACGTCTCCTGGACATTTCCCCCACAGAAAGCTGCTACCAGCCAGGCAAAAGCTAATATAGTTAGCCTAAAGAAACAAGCAGAAAGCTGCTACCAGCCAGGCTAAAGCTAATATAGTTAGCCTAAAGAAACAAGCAGAAAGCTGCTACCAGCCAGGCTAAAGCTAATATAGTTAGCCTAAAGAAACAAGCAGAAAACTGCTATCAGCCAGGCTAAAGCTAATATAGTTAGCCTAAAGAAACAAGCAGAAAGCTGCTACCAGCCAGGCTAAAGCTAATATAGTTAGCCTAAAGAAACAAGCAGAAAGCCGCTACCAGCCAGGCTAAAGCTAATATAGTTAGCCTAAAGAACCAAGGCGTCCATCCGTCCCGACTAACGTTACGGTTCGGAAAATGTAATAATAATCTACTACAGAAGTCTGAACTAACGTCATTTTCACTACAAACTAAGGAGCTGGCCCCGCTAGTCGACCACAACCTGAAAGTTAGAGGAAGCAACATGCAATCATTGTCATACACACAACACACACACACAACCTGCGTATTTCTACCTAATTTCCCTTCAAAATCACTTCAGAACAGTTGCTTTAGTCACAGCGCTTACTTGCTTTGGTGTTTAAAGTTCAACAAAGAATGGTTCACGTTAGAAAATATCCTTTTTCATTTTTATCTTCTATGTTGATGCACTACCCTACAAAATCCCCGCAGCAGTCAAGAATGATTTATTGTTTCCAAATAGCTATTTATGTCATCTTTTAAAACTTACTTTTTCTTTTTTCATACGGCAATATATATCACAGGGGGAAAGAATATCGCAATGTCAGATTTTTACAATATTGTGCAGGCCTGGTAGGGATTCATTTCGACTTTATTTTTACTCCTTTCTTTTCCTTCCTCTCATACTTAGGCATTTCCTTCCGTCGTATTCTTTCTATTGTCAAATGAAAGAACAACGAAGGCAGGGAGAATAAAAACAACAGGTTCCCTTTAATTAAAAGGCTCGTACGGGCTCGTTCACTCTATTATAAAAGTTCTCTCGTCCCTGCTGTAGGCCGCCTGCTGGTAGCTTTCTGAAGAGTTAAGCTTTTAACACTGACAGCAGCGCAGACTCTGCAACACGGTGGCTGTCTGTCACCTCGCGACAGCCGCAGAGACTGCTTGTGTGTTTTTTTTGAAATGCTAATCTGCTTCGGTCTGGCAGGTGAATTGTGATTGGATGAAAAAAACAGCAATTCTGCCATTTGAAAATGAAGAAATCCCCCCCGATGTGGTAATTCTACTCATGTTTAGAGAGCGCTGGATGAGAGGCAGAGAGAGGATCATCTGGTTATCAAGCACACAGCACCGACTCTCTGCAGGACTCTAGAGCAGTGCTTCACAAACTTTTCAATTTTGTACCCCCCTTTGAATTGCTTACCCCCTGCAAGGACCCCCTGACCAGCCCAAAACCATTTTTGGTCTTTATAAAGAGGTACAACACGGCGCCGGCAGTGACAGATTCACTTAACAACAACCTTTAACAACCTTTTAAACAAAAACATTTCCAATTTCACATTTCAAATGTGTAGAATCCATCACTTAATTCATTCATTATTATAGTATAATTCACTAGCATGGACCACGCCACAACCATGTGTTAGTTAAAGATTTAATGGACATTATGAATGTGCAGATAGATAAATTGATGTGGATGTCGTCCGATGGCTGGTCTGGGAGGATGTGTGATGACCCGGGTGGAGGAGACTCAGAGTGGGGGTTCCGTCTCAGAAGCAGTTTTCGCCCAAATAGTTTACAGACCACCCAGACGGTACCTAGAAGAGACATGCGAGAGATGTGCAACAGGAAAGGATGAGGGGGGAGATGGATGAAGGAGAGGGAAAGGGAGGGTGGTGCAAGCAATCAGAGACACACGAGCCTGGCTGCGCAGCACGGTATGTGGAGGTCTGTCTGGTGATTAGAGGTGTGGTTTACAACTTAACAACTTAACTTCATTTATTTCAGGAATTCTGCATGACATATTTTGAAATTATCATTTTTGCAAACATTTCACATACCCCCTGGGGTACTCCAAAGTACCCCTAGGGGTACACGTACCCCCATTTGAGAAACAATGCCCTAGAGCACAGATAGAAATTTTTATGCTAAAAGTTGCTTAAACTTCAAAATGCATTATTCATCAATTTTGTTCACCACCTTACAACAGCTAAAGCCACACATTGTTGTCTTCAGCCCTCTTTTCCCGGGACTAGTACTACCTGGTGACCTCTAGTGAGTGGTGTAGTCTACGTTATACGCAGACTTGGTATACCCACCAAGAAAGCTCCAGGATTTCCATATACCCAATTAAAAATGCTCAATGACCAACAACGACATACATTCCATTATATTTTCCACATATTTTTTTTTTATCTTTGCCTAGGCTAAATACAGCCTATTTCCACCGTAAAGTGGTTCATAAAAGCGTATAATAATGCAAGAAATGCAGTCTTTGACGCTCAAAGACCCCCCCAGTGTCCCATTCTGGCCCATACAGTATATCCACGGCAACACATTAGACTACACCACTGCCTCTAGTCATTTGTGATAATTACAGAAGTTCTCTGTGTTTGGAGTCCCGTGTGTGAATCGGCCATGTCTGTACTTTTGTGAAGTAACCCCCCGCAAATGAACCACCATATTTTGCTGAACACCGAGGTCCTGTGATAATATTAGTCCCATGTGAATCAACATGTCTGGCGGGGATTGTATATCCCGCTGCGGATGCCCCACTTTATGACCAACCTAGTCTGGACCACTGCCCAACCAGAGGTCTACGTGCCCGAGTTACCAGGCTCCTCTCCTTAACCTATCTCTCTTAGTTATGCTGTTATAGTTCTAGACTGCCAGGGGACTTCCTTCCTTTGACACACTGAGCTGCTCTCTCTGGTCCTGGTCCTGCTGCACTGCACCCTGCTACGTCCAGAAATGTTCTGCTGTGCCTCGCTACACCCTGTAACACCCTGCAGCGGCCTGCTATTACATGAACCACTACGACTACCATTTGTAGTCACTGTTCTATTATCTTTATTGTGACTGTTATTGCCACTGTTCATCACCCCCCAACCGGCACCGTCTGACGCCGCCTATCAAGAGCCTGGGTCTGGCCGAGTTTTTCCTCGCCACTGTCGCGCTACGCTTGCTCTTGGGGGAATTACTAGAATTGTTGGGACTTTATACTTCATTGTCTTGAGATAACTCTTGTTATGATTTGATACTACTAATAAAATTGAATTGAAGTGACTGTCCATGTACACTGTCCAGTGCAGCTAAGAGGAACTCAACAGGTAACCTTGACAGCCAGACAATCTTGCAGACGGAGCGCAGCTGGAGCACAATGCTTAACAATACAGCAAAATAAAATGGTTATCAAGATCCAGAAGGGGAACGTTGAATTTTTTTCTTTTACAGAAAAACAGGGTGTAAAGTTCAAGTAAAAACAAGTCGCTGAAGCATGCAGTGGTGTGTGCAAAAAAAAAACCTTCAGCCTCAGTATAGTGTCACTGTGAGCAACATCTTTATAATCGCACATTGATTCCGGTCGATCACAATGGAGCCGGGAGAGCTGCAGGTCAAGAGTTCAAGAGCTATCGCGAATATGCATAGGTAACTAAGCAACAGTCGGCTCTTGAACTTTTGTCCTGCTGCGGCTTCTACCAAATAATAAGTACTGTGTTTCTAACAAAGCTAAGGAAGTACACCTCACTCAAAATCTTAACATATACCTGGACAGATTTGGAGTCTTACTTTTATTGAACCCACCAACTTTGTCTACTCCTTTAACCTTAAAGATATCATATGTTACTACGATAATTCAGATAACAATGCATCTTGAGTATCTAATTCATTCATTCATTTGTTGTTCACAAGCAGAGATTTTCAAACTCATCTCCTAATTTTATACCTTTTCTCATAGAATTTTAATCTCTATTGATGTCACTTAAAACATTACAAGAAAAGTATTAAAATTGTGGATACGGTAGTCTTTTTTTCCCGAAACCTCTGACTAATTGTACATTTTGCCTTCTTGTATTTTTGTTTTATTTGCAATGTAATGTTATTTCTCATTTGCATTGCCTTGTATGTAGGTTTTTTATTTTTATTTTTTATAATTTTGTACACTTGATGTTCTTTCTAGTGGTGCTAGTAATGCTTACCTGATTCTCTGTTTGCTAAAAAAGAAAACTTTGGACCTGCTGCAGCGGGCCGCGCTGCTCTCCTGGCTCCACTGTGGTGTCAGTTCCAGCCTGTTTCTACATAGTCATTACTAAGGACATTACAACAGCAAATCGTATTTTTTTTTTTTGTGTGGAAAAAATACATTTTGGAATATTGGATTGTATGAGTTCAACAATCGACTAGTGTGGACTTCACTGGAAAACAGGAAATAAACAAATGTATGGATTAACACAACTTTCATGCATTTCTTTCACAGTAGTCTGCAGTCAGATTCACTGTGTTCACTCAGAAGGAATCACTGCACATGGGTAGGCACTCGTAAGAGAGACATCATGGCTTTCAAACGAGCAAAGTGGCAGTTGGTCAAGGTCTCACCCCCCCCACACACACACACACACACACTCTCTCCTCGTCGAAAGCTACAGACTCAGAAATGGCACATACTAAGGAAAGCTCATTGTGGATAATTAAAAAATGTAACTACTGTATATATTTGTGAGCTGCTTTTATATCTAATATTTTCATCTTCAGAAGGAAGGGGTTTAGGACTGAGGTCACAGACTCAGATACTATGCAGATACTGATTATATGGAGATACTGATCAACTGACATTGTTGAATTTGGTCTTTTGATTAGATTTGTTGACGTTGGGGGTGGTGGGGGGGGGGGACACAGAATAACGGCAGCCTTATTGTTAACCCTTGTGTTGTCTTCTCCTCAAAATTGAACGTCAACACTTTTGTTGGCGCTTTTTCATCAATGTTTTTAACTTGTTTTCACGCTTTTTTGTCCCTTTTTTAACATTTTTTTCAATGTTTGTCACTTTAGTTTTACAGTTATATTTGGAATTTATGGTCAATAAACCTCATTTTTAGAAAATTAAACCTAATGTGTGAGTTAGAAAAGCAGAAGTTAGGAATTATTTAGAGTAAAATTAAAGGAATGGATGTTGATGGATAATCACAGACTGGAATATGTCAACTTTTACTCAATACTATTTATAGCACTTAAAATTGAATGAGACGCCCCAAAATTATGGAAAGTAAAAAGTAGAGACTTCTACTTGCCAAAGAGCGTTGTGTGGAATCTATCATGTTATTTTGGGTAATTAAAAAGAACATTAATATAGGAAAACGGGTCAATTTGACCCAAGGACAACATGAGGGTTAAGAAGTGATTTTCTGGAGGGGAAGTGGTGACTCTCTGACAAAGCACCATTTAAGGTCCTAAGGGTGTTCAGTGTAACTGTCGTGATGTTGTGAGTGTGAATGACATGCCATAGAAACATCCAGATTTGACCCATATTCTGGCTGTTTGGTTGTCAACAAAATCCTCTTTGATGAAAATTAAAATAAGGATGTGTTTTTCAAACGATTTTCATTATATTTTTGTGCTTTACAGATGATTCACCAGAGGAATACATTTTAGCAGGATACACTCTAATTGTGATGTGGACCACTTTGTTCTCCTATTTACATGTGCGGAGGATTCTACAGAAAGCCAAGCGTGTCTCGACAACAAATTGAAAAGAAAATTGTGTTGTGGTGGGATTCTTTTAAATGAAATTGAAACCACAGAGCTCTTTTGTTCCTTTTTTTGTTAAATGGAGCTGACACACAGCAAAGGCTAACACGGCAATTTACATAAACTTGCATCTTTTATATTTGCTCCTTCCCACCCGCAGTGTGGGAGGATACACATCCGTCAGAAGTGACATTTCTAATAGCTGTTAACGTTCTGCAGATGAGAGAGTGATATAAGCAGTGGCGCCTCCAGGAGCAGAGGATAGAAAAGCGATCCTCTGTGAAGAGCCACTTAGCCTGTTTAAACCCCCACGAAGATCATTCAGCTGCATTTAGATTAGTGATCTCTGGTTGATGCATTCAAATCTCCCCGTAGTGGTTGTCATCAGAGGCGAGATGTGAAGCCGAGAGCGACATCAAAGTGTAGAAAACTTCACCAGCGTATAGGATCGACTAATCTACTGCCAAACTAGAATGGAAAAGTGATCACAGATTTGGTCGCGTCTGTTGGCACTGCAGAGTACAGTTTACGTGGCTGATTAGGAAGATAAATACCAGTGGGACAAAGATTTATTTAATTTAAACTTGAATATATCATTCTAGGATAGCATTTTCATGCTGAATCGACACGTTCAATGTGATGTGGCGTTCATGCAGCTCATTGAGGAGGACCTTTGTTCCCATGGCCAATTTAGGTCTTCTACACAGCAATGTTATGTACCAGGATGGCCGAGTGGTTAAGGCGTTGGACTTAAGATCCAATGGGCTAAAGCCCTCGTGGGTTCAAACCCCACTCCTGGTAGAATGGCACCTGACTTGGCTGTTATCACATTAGTGTAAAAGAAAGCTTTTAGAAAACATTACTTATTGGGGCAGAGTGGTTGCCTGCCACCTGCCAATTGGAAGGTTGGTGGTTTAATCCCTGGCCCTGCAGTCCCATGTCAAAGTGTCCTTGGGCAAGACAATGCTACGCCATCGGAGTGTGAATGTGTGTGAGTGTTTATCTGATGAGCAGGTGGCACCTTGTGCGGCAGCCTTGGCCACAGTGTATGAATGTGTGTGAATTGGCTATATTAGCCCACATACATAACCTGGACTATGGTCATAACATCTACATCTTAGAAATTCCCATCATGTTCTTATTCTTATTCAGTCAGTTTCTAGGTTATTGTGTTTATATTGTATAGTCATAGTCAATATTTAACATGATCTACTGCACTGTTCAATCCCTGAACTGTTCACTTTTGCACTTTAGCGTTGTCATCATTACACACAGTCTACCCAAGTATCTCACCTTATCATGGTCATTGCATTTCTGTGAGTGATTTTTAATTTTTAATTTTATTTTTATTCCTAGGTATGTGTGATATATGTGTGTATATGTGTTTGTTGTGTTATGGTTCCTCCACAGCGCTGCGGAGGAAGGTCAGGCTAGTCCACATAGAATTCATGGAGACGTGGCATTTCTTTAACCAATCCCAATTGTCTTGGGCAACGCTAAGCACCGGACAGAGCCACGGTGCCGCTGCAAAATAGCCCCAGGAAGGGACTTGTTTTGGTGGAACATTTGTACGCTCAAAAGTTGTTTTAGTCTTGCAACAGAAAACTCCGAACAAGTTGTCTGGATTTACCCTGCAGAGCTCTGAGGACCAGTTAACCATAGTCCTCAGAAATCCACCAGAGGTTAGAACGCCAACACAAAGACAGAGGAAGGGGACGGACATCCGGCCGATGTCTTCAGTGATGTCTTTAGGGCTCTAAATGGCACCGAATGAAGAGAACTAAATTGATTCTTGACATGGTTTTATTTAATATTTTCCACAGAGAACCCAGTCACACAGCTGTGTATTCAGTACATCTCATTGCTCAATGCTGTGTCCCTGTTGCAGTGTTGAAAGAGATGAATCTCTATGTACCAGCGAGTTTTAGTAAGCCATCTAATAAAGTTTACTGTCTATCAGCTCCGTCTTTAACGTCTCTATGCTGATTTAATCGAATTACTCTTGTGTTCCTCACAGTGGAGGTGAGCTGAATAATTACACCTGTGGGTAGACAAACTAACAAGATCACCTAATGAAGAAACTCTTCTGAAAACACTGCTGTGTATGGGGGTGGCTATTTTGGGCTACATTATTTTTCCTCATGATGATGCTATGTGACTCACAGTTAGAGCACGTCTCAGATCAGCAAGAAACTCTCCTGGATGAATCATCAGTACAAAAGATTGACATCTGTGTTAGAAAATATCCAGTTCTTGCATTGTGTCCATCATTATAAATTATGTTATGTGCATTGCTAACTTGGATTCTGGGTCATTTTTTTAATTTAGCTCTCAAAAACAATGAGTTTTGAGCTGATTTGCTCCCGATTGCCTTCTTTACCATGGTAACAGCAGATGAGGCTCGTGGGTATTGTGGTATTTTGACCCGTTCAACATGCCAAGATGATTAAAGAAATGCATGATTTCGGCATAACAAAGTTGAAATCAGAAAAACTTGTGCCTATACCATAAAGCAGGAGAGTTTTAATAAACCTTCAAGACATCAAGGTTCAAAGGTAAACATTTAATGAGGATAACTTTGCTGCAGTTAATCAAAATTTGCAGTATTTTTTAGAAAAAAGTTGGTCTGATTTGACTTCAGACGCATAGACAGAAGCCTTTCTGGCCAGTGTGGTCAATTTTACAAGCAGTAACAAGCTGTAACAGCTAACTAGCATTAACTCTGTCCGTTGAGTTTTTAATGTTTCCCAACAGTACTTCCGTGCTGTTAGGTTGTATATTAGGCTCACATTGTTGATTTCCATCTTACCTCTGTCAGGCCTATGGGGAAATTCTGAGGCTAACAAGCCATCAGCTTCAGTTAGCATTCCATTGACTCCCATTCTTTGACAGCGAATACCTTTACATCTGAAGCTTTTGAAGACTATTTGTCTGTTGTTTATTTCTAAAAGAAACATGACAATGTATAGAAAGCTCCATTACCTTGTATCTCACGTCATGGCTCCATAGCAGACGTTTTTGTATAAATAGGCTAACAATTGTGTCATAACCACGAGACTTTCTGTTGCAGAGTTGAGAAATTACCTTATAGAAGCTCGCAGACAATCAGGGAGGGGGGTAAGGGACATGGAGGCATACAGTCAATAGAGAAGCCCATAGAGAGTCCATGAAAGCATCAGAACAAAATATTTCAGGTACGTTTTGATGGATTGGAAATACTAGTATGTGGCAAGTGAATTCATATGAAGTAACATTTATCAACGAACAGATTTCTCTTGCACAGCTACCAGAAGACTTACGACATTCAGACAGGTTGCTCACGTCACATCTACGTCTTCAAGCTCAGTTGGAGGCTGCCCAGTAACACTCAGCCATCACCGGAAAAGAGCTTCTATTTTCCTTCACTGGTCTCCGTGGAAGTCTATGGCGTCGCTGTGTCCATTTTGTTCACTGTCTATGTTCAGGGCCTATCAGTTAACTCAGAAGCCCAGTGTATTAATGGGCTACTTTGCCGATTTGAATGCAGCTCTGTGTCATCTTTGTGTGGTCAGCGTGTTTGGCTGCCATTTGTCTCTTTCAATGCTCATGCACAGCAGGCTTCAGTGTCTTTTGACTTTGCTGTGCTACTGTTGGACTGATTTCGAGCCTGTTTGCCTACACGTGAACGGTTAGCCAACTACCTCCAGGTTTGTTTCCCTTTTGGGACTCAAGCTGCTCCCATGTCTTATAATGTCCTGGTGGCTCACAGAGACCAGGCAGTGGAACCGATTTTAGTTTATGACAACCTCCTGTTGGCTGTTTTGTGGAGAAATATGTAGATATTAGAGGATCTCGTCTCATCACACAGCAGTAGAGTAACAGTGGACTTTTTCTGCTTCGCCTTCATGTTTTGTCCTGACGCTCTGCTGGATGGAAGAGATCTCTTCTCTCATAACAGGTTCCTGGGAATTATCCAGCCCACCTTCACTTCATAATCCTAGCAACTGACGAGATGTTTCTCACTGCAGAGAATTCAAGCAGATGAGTAATTAGATGGCAGAGTGCGTTCTGTTTATTATCAGCCCACCTGCAGCATGTAGGAGAGATGAGAGTCAGTCTGCGATTACTCCCCTCCTATTCACTTTCCTTCATCTGGCAGAGCTCTAATAATCGCACTTCACTCCATTCATGTGTGGGCTTTTTAATTGCAAAGATTGAAATTGAAATTTGAAAGTGAAATTTAATCGGTCATTTCCTTTAATTCAAGCATCTCGCCAATACTGTGACGTGCTAAAAAGCTTGTATAAATGAATTTTTCTTTTCTTTTAATCTTAGAATTGATACATTAGATGTAGTTTTTCACTATTTTTACCTGTAAGACCTGTAAGTCTATTTGCTGAATCACAATTTCTGCTTTTATTGTATAATGCATAATCTAGTTCAGGGGTGGCCAGCCATGCAAAATGAAGAGTCTGCAGGTGTTCATTTGCCTGTGCCAGCATGCAACCTGTTACACAGTGTCGAGGTCAGGGGAAACCCACTTACAGTAGATAGAGTGCATGTGACTCATGAGGCGGCAGGTTTCATTAAATCTCTATTAGCTGATAATGAAACAGCAGCAGGAGAGATGATTTCACAACTAAGTGTTGGCAGAAACAGCCCAGTACCTTTTCATCTGAATTAATCCAAGACATGGCATGGCAAATGTGTGTTTATTAGGCATTTTATGTCTTTATTGGTTAGCCGACTGTAGATAGGTGACAGAAAACAAGGGCAGAGAGAGGGATTGCAACAAATGTCCCTGGTAGGCTCTGCAGCTCCTGGTCAACGGCTTATGGGACATGTCCATTGTCAGCGCCATTTCCCACTTTTCCCATTCATTTCTATGGGAGCAGCAATGCAATGCATTCGGCTCACCGCCTCTCCAAAGCTGACGAAAATCTTTTAAACTGACTGGTTGTCAATCTGAAATGAAGACAGATTCAGCAACTGCACGGCCTATAGGTGGTGTTTCGGAATTTGCCATTTTTGTAAAATAATAGATTGTATCCCAAACGAGCTGCCATTTTGGTCGGTTTTGAAATCCGGGAGCAGATAGCCCCACATGACGCGTTTGTGCCATCGGCTGCAGTCATGGCGGTTGTAGAAGAGTGTGAACTGTTTTATTTGCTTGTCAGTGGTCAGTGAAGATCAGTGTTGGGAGTAATTACAGTAATGTATTCCTTTTTGCTGTAACGCAGTAATATAACGCATTACTAATTACATTTCAGTAATATTATACCTGTCACAATCTCATTAACGCGAGTTACGACGCATTTAACCCGACAGTAGTTTTATTTCCTGTTGCTGTATTTGATGGTTGATGTGACTGCAGATACATTTGCGAAATGGATATTATTTTCAGGAGTTGAAGCGAGCATCTCTGTCCCGTGGTCAGAGCCACGGGGACAGAGATGGGACAGGGACAGACGATATCTCTGCAGAGATCTGAGGACCAGTTAACCATAGTCCTCAGAAATCCACCGGAGGTTAGAACGCCAACACAAAGAAAGAAGAAGGTGATGAACATCCAGCCAAAAATGAGAAATATCCAGAAGGACGCCGGAACAATCCCGTAAATGGAACGTCGTCGATATAGACTAAGGTGGTACATACAGCGAAGAATATGTGGAATGCAAATGAACGAAGGTGCATTCAGCCTGAAACATTAGGGGGGTTTGGAGTTCATGCTCCGTTGACAGCATGGACTCCAAATGATCAATGCCCTTACTCTCTATCAGATTTAAGTCTAAGGCTGTCTGTCGAAGGCCTGCAGCCTCTTCCTCACAGCTCTCTGCCCGCCTGATGCAGCACGCAGAGGGGAAACTGAAACGTTTATAGAAAATCAATTTTTTATTAGATAGCGAGGCTGCGAGGTGGCTCGGCCGGAATAACTGATAGATATCAGGACAAACACTGACTCGTCTGTGTGGAGGCAGACTGAGAGGAAAAGCTGGAAATGTTTTGGAGACAGAAGGGGATGAGTGCGAGGATAATCCTTCTAAAAGTACAGGTGTTCTATCGGCAGCCATGTTTTAAAAAGTTGTCCTCTGCTGCTATTTCTCTCTCAAAGATTAGCTCTGTATCTCCACGGACCGTTATTTTCCATTAGAGACTAAACGGTTGTTATCTCCAATTAA
This sequence comes from Percina caprodes, assembly GCA_013375575.1. Classification (NCBI taxonomy): domain Eukaryota; kingdom Metazoa; phylum Chordata; class Actinopteri; order Perciformes; family Percidae; genus Percina; species Percina caprodes. The sequence continues at coordinate 163,730 of JABXJD010000615.1, forward strand.
AAAAGCGAGGTGGAAAGAGTCGAGGTGTTCCTAAACCGACACTATGAGGCTGTTGAGCAATCTGATAAATATTCTCTGCAGACCCAGTGACTTTTTTGCTCCATTTAAACTCGGTCTCTTACTTTTTATTGCCTTTCACCTGTCCTAAATCTTCCAACCTCTTCAATCTGTCTTCTTGTTAGAAAATGTAGTCAATTAGAGGGCAGCTGACAGCCATCCATGTGGCCCAACACAGAAATTCACATCATATATTTTATTTATAGTATAAAATCATAACAAGCGTTATCTCAAAACACTTTAAAGATAGAGTAGGTCTAGACCACATCTTTTATGTCTTTTATTCATCTTTTATTTAAACAGCTATAAATTTCAGTAATTCCCCCAAGAACAAGCATTTAGTGCGACAGTGGTGAGGAAAAGCTCCTTTTTAGGGAGAAAACTGGGACAGACCCAGGCTCTTGGTGGAGGTTGGGGGGGTGATGAACAGTGGCAATACTAGTCACAATAAAGATAATGTAACTATGACTAGAAATAGTAGTTGCAGTAGTTCATGGCATAACAGGGCACTGCAGGACGTAGCAGGGCACGGCAAGGCATAGCAGGGCATAGCAGGACGTAGCAGGGCAGTGCAAGGTATAGCAGGGCATAGCAGGACGTAGCAGGGCAGTGCAAGGCATAGCAGGATGTAGCAGGGCCCTGCAAGGCATAGCAGGGCACTGCAGGGCATAGAAGGACGTAGCCTGTCGTAGTAGGGCACTGCAGAGAGTAGCAGGCTTTTTACAGCACAACCAACCCTGGGTACTTGATTACCCTTGTTACATTCAGGGGTTAAAACACAAATAGGCTTTGCTAGCACATATGATACTAGGAAATAAGATAACCGCTTAGCCGCCCGACTGAAGGTAAGAGACTAGCCCGTTCCTCTTAACCTCGTCAGTCGGTGCAGCGTTTAACAGTGTTATGAAAATCAGTTGACATTTCACTTGTTTGACATTCAAATGTGGACATAAAATTAACACTCACTCTGTGGGGAAACGTCAGTTAAATCCGAAATACAAACCTTTGCCGCCGACTCTTTCAATGAGTCTCTCACACTCCACAGTAGCCTCCCTCAGGCTGCTTCCACAGACCCTTTCAGGCCGAGGGCGCGGGTAGGCCACACACACCCTGGCAAGGCAGCCATTGATCAAACACACTGGATTATGCATAGGATATGCATAAAATTGGGACATACTACTTATTCATAACATTGCGCCTTAAACTTTGACCCTCTTGCTCATATAAATGCCGTGGAAAGGATTCTGTGTCTGACTTGCCAGAATCCCGTCCTGATGCAGTAGGTGATCCTGTTATTTTTGGCATAATGAATTTGACATACTATGTATAGGGATAATACTAAATATTTTTTCTGGCAAACCAAATGATATAGTATGGGTGGTGGAATGCAAAAAAAAGATTGGCATGCAGGAAAATCCCATGCAGACATTTCTGACAGTCTGACTCAAACGAAGCTAAGAAAGGTTTTTTGTGAAGAATGTAAAATCCCTGCTTATTTCCTTATTTTGCATACCAGTGAAACGTAAACCGGGTGTGATTGTCGGATTGTTGGGAAAGATAGGAAGACAGGACGACTGTAGAGAGGAGTTACAGACACTATTACAACATATGACAAGCACTCTGTCTGAAACATACTGCTTTGGAACTTCATTATCATTCTACATTATTGTCCCAAATATGGCTATAATGAACTACTAAACCCATGGAAAAGCCTGATTGATTAATCAACATGTGCTGATCTCTGCCTTTGCTGTCAAAAAAGCAAAACCTACATTGCAAATTTTTTGTGAATATTTCATCAAACTCCACTTTACATCTTTGGGCTGTCAATGAGATTGTTGTGCACCTTTGGCCGTTGATTTGTCTTCTCCATTTTGTTTCCCCTGGTGAAGTCAGATGTGTTGGTAGTCGGGTTTTTCAGACATTTTATAGCATATTTCATATGATTCATTAAGATGTTAAATGACTGTTCTGTGTGTGTTTGGTGAGTCTCATGATGTCGTGTTTGACTGACAGCAGAGATAACCTGGATGGTTTGGACAACATTAGAGTTAAGCTAAGCAAAAGACTTGTTTTGTGGGTGGTTTTTTGAAAGAAATTTTAATTTTAATTTTAATTTTATTCTACGCTATATTGCATTTTTATTACTTTTCAAATGATGAACCTTGCCAACATGTGTTTTATCTAAAAAGATAAATTTTTCTGTTTGTTCATCTCACTTCAATTTTATTGCTGCAATATTAGATTGTCAAGCTGACAAAATGACCAACACACATATAGTAAAAGATTGATACCTGGCGTCTGGGTATCAATACTGTATTGGCATGGAAAATATCATGATACTATGCTGTATTGGTTTTTTCCCTCAAGCACCACTTTCTTGTTTGCAGCCTCACTTCATTAAAAGCATCAGCTCCCTTAGCTCTGTTATAATGTAGCTTCATTTAGAAAAGATGCCTTCAGATTGCCAATTTTCTCATGTTTGCCTTAAAGGACATAACCAGAAATTAAAATGGGTGGGCAAAGTGAACCTAAAGGTTAATAACACATGGGTACCAGGACCGTTCTCTGGGATATGTTTTCATGCTAATCGAACGTGACCAGTTTTATTGCAAACCCCTAATTAGCTCATAATGCTCGTAGTCGGGGCATGGGTAAAGTAAAAAGAAGTTGCTATTTCTATACCACTAACAAGGCTCAAAATGGCACCACATTTCCACGGTAGCATAATGAGGGTCTCTACATGTAAACCGAAGCATTGAGAACTTTGAACTGAACTGACCTGTCATATGAAATCTCCCATGGTCCGTTGTTTCCCAATAGGTCGATAGGAAATGTAAGTACATGGAAATGCATGAATTATATCTGTTTATTAAAAGACTATTTTGAGCCTGGTTAGTGGCACCCCGACAACTAGCGTTCCAAGCTAATTAGCAATTTGCGCTAAAACTGGTGACATTTCATTAGCATGAAAACATATCCCAGCAAAACGGTTGACCCTGTAAATGTGTCATTAACCCCTAGGATGATTTTGCGCCGGGTTTGTTCCTTAAATGACTTTGACTTGACGCGCCCAGCTCATGCTCAAATTTCCAAGATGGTTATGAAATTCCCCCATGTTTTCAATCATAAATAATTATCCCAGCAAGAAGCCTCCATTTTCCTCCACTTAAGCTGCTTCATTATAGTCGATATCATAAAGCTTTCTGCAGCTAAAGTCGCTCATTTACCTCGTGGCACAACTCCCTGTCACACACACACACCTTTAGGCTGACATTTACAGAAGCCTCCTATTTGTTATCTCAAACACAGAGATCTATTTTCTGCACAGCGGGGGCCTCCGTTTCATTTCCTTTCAAATAACTCTCTGTTTCTCTCTCATTATTTTCCATCTTCAGTTTTTTTGCTGTTGCTCATGGGCAGCCTGCCTCTATTCAACCAAGTCTGCAAGGGTTTCAGTAAGAAGCAGCCACAGCAATTATCGTTCAATGTAGCATCGGTTTACTGCCGTCGTGGAAGAAGTATTCAGATCCTTTACGTGAGTACAAGTACCAATACCACACTGTAAAAAATGCTCTGAAATATACATATGTAAGTATCATTTGGGAAAAGTACTCAATGCAGAAATATCATCCCATTTTAGAAACTGGAAACGATCCGAACAGTTGTGTGTTCAATGGTCTAATCCTTAGGGACCGTTCAGTATTTCTGGAATGGACCACTGGAAGAAATTAGGGGAGGGTCATTCAACTTTCTTTAGTCTAGGGGGGATGGTCACCCAACTTTTGTATTCATGAAAACAGCAAAAATTTCAAAGTGGCTTTTTTGGTGCATATTTTTCCATGTAGCTCCATGTAGCTCTCTCAGGCTCGGCCCCCCCCATCGCTAGTAGATGGGTCCTTCCCTGTTTAGTCAAGTTAAGTGAATAAATCCCGCCCGCACATATGAACACAAAACCGCTTTGCTAGTTCCATCGTGTTATAACTAAGACATCTGCTGCAAAAATAATTGTATTCATTAGCATAACTTCCATACTGCTTAGTTCAAAACGTCAAACACAAACGTCTGAAAACATAGCAGACCAAGCTTTTAGTTTGAAAAGGAGGGCATGAGACGGGAGGTCTCCAGGCTGCAGCCACACCCGACTCAAATATCCTTTTCGGTCCCGGTGATTATTTGTGAAATAGTGTAAACGACAGCGTTTTCAAGTCATTTGAGAAGGAAAGAGTGGTAGCATGGAAGCTCGTCTGAGAAATGGAGTTTTGGATGATGTTCAGCTTCGGCAGCTTTACCTTAATGCTAAAATATACAATGACTGAAGAAGCCTAGTGACGAGTCCATATCAACCAATTTATTGAATTTGTTATTACCCAGTGTGCTTTGCTGAATGGTCTCAATGTTGTGTTGTTTTGTTTCATGTGTTTCATGTGACTAGAGGATTTAGTATTTGAAGTAATGCAGTAATGCAGGAAGTGTGCATTTGCAACAATGTTAGTGAGTAAATCTACTGAAATGTGTGTAAGAGGAGATGGTAAAGGTTAGTCATGTATGTCATGGTTGTAAAAAAACAGTGGCTATCTTTGCCACGCGCAAACCAGAACAGAAGGCATCAATAAATTGATGGGGAGGCTCATTTTGGAGGGTTATAGAAAAATGTATTATTGCTAAAGGGAGGGTCAAAAGACCCTAAAACTCCTCTAGTAGCCCCTTAAATAAAAAACGAACAGTTCCTTCATTTTACTCTTAATGTGTAACTTAACTAAAGCTGTCAGATGAATGTAGGGGAGTAAAAAGTACAATATTTCTCTCTGAAATGTAGAAATAGAAAGTGGCATGAAAAGAAAAGACTCAAGTAAAGTACAAGTAGCTCAACATTTGGGCTTAAGTACAGTACTGGAGTAAATGTACATGTACTTAGTTACTTCCATTACACCACTGGTTTACCATTAACCCAGGTGACCGTATAGCCTGGTAGGTTGTGGATATACACTGCTGGTCAACAGTTTGGGGTCACTTAGAAATTTCCATTGCACTCCATTATAGACAGAATACCAGCTGAGATCAATTTTATTGTTTTTTTTAACCAGAGCAGCAGTTTTCAGATTACGTTATGTGCTTACATATTTGCAAAAAGCCTTGTCTAATGTTTTCTAAGTTATTTTTTTTTTTATTTTATTATATCAGATTAGTGAACAGAATGTGCCTTTGGAACATTGGATGAATGGTTGCTGATAATGGGCAATGTAGATGTTGCATTAAAAATCAGCCCCCCCCCCCACTCAGATCAGCTGGTTTTCTGTCTATAATGGAGTGGAATGGAAATTTGTAAGTGACCCCAAACTTTTGACTGGTAGTGAATAGGACATTACCGTGCCATCTGTTGTGTGTTTTGGTGGCTGATAACATGCTCAGAAAATAGATTTAGGAAATTCTGTACATATGGCCTCAAATCTCTGAGTTAAACAGGTTTCTCTCTCTCTCTCTCTCTCTCTCTCTCGTGATCGTGGGATTTGTATGTCAAACCACAGCAGAATTTAGTTTTGAGTAGTAGAGTATGGTAAAGTGTTCCCAGCCAATGCAGACGCTTCAAAAGTCCATTTATTCCGCTAACGACGAGGCAAGAGAAATGACTTCTTACCATAATTCAAAGCCAGTACACGTCTACTTAATGGAACATGAATAATGCATTAGCCAAATAGATTTAGATAGGTTTTTCTGTATGTATTTGTTTGTTCGCACACGCAGCAGCTTCATTTCCCCACAGGGCCAGGTGAGTTTTAGCTATCCTTTTTTTTTTTTTTTTCCAGAGATTGTTTCGTAATGTAGGCATCACAGCCCTGTGAGACTGCCGCCTCGAATAACGGCAGTACAAATGAAATTGACTTGACTTGGAGGAAAATATGGAGCGTGCTTAACGCACCAGACCAGATGGGGAATCGTTTCATCAGTAAGTAGAAAAACAACACCAGGAAACCGCAGCAATAAGAAGCATCCCATCCGCCCTGACTGAGACCTGCACCTCACCTTAACCATGACTGCTTAATTGAAATGCAGCAGCAGTCGTGTGGATATTAGTGAGAAATCCTCTCCACGCACACAGTGACAAATTGAAGCTTAAGAGAGGATTAGAAAACAGCTGTGATTGAACGCTCCGTCCGGAGGAAGCTGAGATTGTTTCCTTCCCATTCTCGAGCCTTTGGAATCATTTAGTGCGGGGGTGTCAAACTCATTTTAGTTCATGGGCCACATCTCCCTAATTTGATCTCAAGTGGGCCGGACCAGTAAAACCCCTCCAGAAAGATCAGAGACTTAGTCTGCCACGGAGTATCTTGTCGGTGTGATGTTGGCTAACGCAAGTTGAGTCTGCTACGACAGAGTTCTATGACCCATTGTAGGAAAACAAAAATTCTGTTACGGACCCGGGAAATAGGGGTAATATTTTGAGAAATAACTCTTTCTAAGATTAAAGTTGTACATTTAAGCAAAAATCACTTGAGATAATAAATAACTCTGAGATTAAAGTGGTAAATTTGGAATAGGAATTAATTACTTCTCTGCAATTTTAACAGTTTGTACAGTCATCCAGTGGGCCTGATTGGACCCTTTGGTGGGCCGGGTCAGGCCCACAGGCCATATATTTGACACCCCTTTCACATACAGCTACGGCATATTTTGTGGGGTTTGAGTTGTGAAATTAATGTATTTCAGTTGCCTCACTGCTAGTTGGAGCAAAAAGCCATGACTATGAAGTCAGATTTTGTTTTATTAGATACCACTTTTTCTTTTTTAAGGTCTTTTGTGGCTTTTTCCTTTATTAGAGCAGCTGAAGAGAGAAAGGGAACAGAGGAGATGGCGAGATGGAGAAAAGGATGACATGCAGCACGGGGCCTCTGGTCAGATTTGAACCCGGGCCGCTGCCAAGGACTCAGCCTACAGGGCGCACTCTCTACCATGTGAGCAAGTGGTCGGCCCTAATGTCAAATTTCTTGAAAGTGTTATTTATTTACATCGGTGTTATATATCTGCATATCTCACTTACTGTAAAGGTGTATGTAACTTTTCTGAATATATATATATATATATATATATATATATATATATATATATATATAAATAAAGATAAAAATTGACATTTGTTGAGTTGTGTCCTTTCATTATCCCAAATGTTTCCCACGATGTTCAAACCCAGAAAAATCTGATTTATCTGCCAGAAGAAGGGATGTTTAATAGTCACAGGTCAAAAGGGTGTTTTAATTGTTTTCAGATAATTTGCTGTGGTTTTATGCATGCTCTTATGTGTTGTGTTAACTGACAGGCTCGGATTAATATTCCAAGCATCTGGAAAGGATTTCTAAGGAAGTCAACTTTTCTTTTTAAAAGTAAGATCCTTTTTTGAAACAGCGGCAAAATTGTGTTAGCTAAACCCACCAGACTCCATGGAAATAAACGGTCATTTTAGCATCGTAAAAAACACACTTCATTCAAACTCAACAGAAACCAAATAAAACTATGAAATCCGTTTTGGGTCGTTTTTTCCACTTTTCCAACCATCACAGCTCTAGTTTACCAATTTACAATGAAAATAAGTTTGCTCTATACGCACTATAAATACTGCTTTTTTTAAATGGAGTCTGGTGGGTTTAGTGCTAGTGACTTTGGAGCTGCTTCTGGTTAAGCAGAAGAGGTCTTAAAAAGGCTTGTCTCCTTAGAAATCCCTTCCATAATGTTGTCAGACACTGTATTGACTGAGGTCATATTTGTTTCTGTGGTCTGCTGTGTGTCCTGTTTAATTTTTTTTTACATGAAAATAGAGGTGTGCGAGAGCCGGGAGACAATTGGTGGAAGCATTCATGCCCAACCCGTGATTGGCTGCAGCTGGAGAACTATCTAATATTTAAGGAGCCAAGATGGCGGCCATCCGCAGGCAGCAGGCATTGCTCATCCTCCTCACGTCCCCACCGGCCACACTTTCCCTTTGTTCAACCTTTGTGTTAGATAGTAATAGAATAGTAAGGGTGGACTGCCAGGTGTGTTAATCTTGTTTTCTCCTGTTTAATTAGTTAGGGAGGTAAGTCGTTTGTCATTCTTGTGGCCATTTTTGGTTTCTTAGGTCAATTTCTTACTTTCTAGACAGGATTGCTTGTTATTTTAGTGGTAGGCCACCCTGCAGCCTTGTATAAGTTACCTAATATCTATGGTTAAATCTATATTATGTCTGTTATGACTCAGGAGTGCCTGGGACACAACATAAAAAAAGGCCCCATATATTATATAATTTTAACCTGAGCATTTCAGTGGCAAAAACTAAAAATTTTGATTGATTCTTAACCCTCCTGTTGTCTTTGGGTCAAATTTCAGTAAAAAAAAAAAAAATTGTTGGCACAAAAAATGGGCCGGCGAAATAAGCGCTGAAAAATGTCAACAATAAAAACATCATAACATTGAAATAGTGAAAAAAATGTTGGAAAAAGCAATAATATTGTTGGAAAAAAAGTGACCAAAAGTTGTTTTTTAAATGGTTGACGGGAAGACAACACAAGGGGTTAATTTCCCACGAAGCTGATCCCGGTCACATGCCAGTTAAACTTCTCATCTCCAATCCTATCTGGATTTGTGAGAAGTGGCGCTGCCCTGAGTTGAACGATAGCGTGTGTGTGTTTGTGTTGGCCACCATCTATTTCCTGAAGCTTTTTTTACACCAAATCGGCGCCTATGCCAGAAGCAACTATCTCAGACTAATCGCATGAAATGGCGTATGTATGACACACTAATTCCTACGCCAAGTGGCGTGCATGTGTATGTCCGCTGTATACGCGTAGACATACACGCCAATAGCTCAAAATGCGTACAGATAACACGCCACTTGGCTTACGAAAGTCTCATTTGACTAAAATGAAATCCATTGAACTTACCAAAGCTTAATTTGAAGAAAAAGTACATCCTTCCTTCTTTTATTAACTTCACATCAAAAACTCTGAACAAACTACATTTATATTGTATAATTATAAAATTATGACAACCTCTTGGCCCGCAGAGAAGACCCTTGACCCGCCATTGACTCTATTTCTCTGTAGCACATCAGCGGTGCTCTTCATGCCCCCCGAGGTCACAGTGATGGATTCTTAGTCTAGACTTTGAACTGCACGAGAAACAGGCGGATTCAGTAAATCAGGAAAGAGGCTGTCTTCTCTGGGATCTCGAACGCTCAAACATCCAGATGGAAAACAACCTTAGTGTATTCCTGAGTGGGACGATAAACCACAATCTGTGTCACTTCGATCATCATGTACAACAAATGTGCAGGAATTTGTCTTCTGGGTGACACTGCTGAGATATTTGGAGCAGTGTACCGTCAGCAGCTGACAGTAATGGAACAAAATCATTAAACAGAGTCTATATATTGGTTCACTATATAGTCTTATGGGAAGCTGACAGTTAATATGCACTGATGATGCACCATGATTTGCTTTTTAATGGTAAGCGGGAATCCATTTCCAAAAACTAGGAAAATCTAACAATTTTGATAACATATACTTGACGTTGCATGCAGTGGCTGTTTCTTTAATACACATTTGTTTCATTAATGTAATGAAAAGGCCGTGAACAAAACCCTTACAAGCAGATGCATGGCCAGAGGGATGGGGAGGTAAATGCAGTTAAATAGTGACAGAAATATGTAGACTCTGTGTGTTCTGGTTCCTGTTTTATTTTTGAAGTGTCCGTTTTCTCCATAGACAGTTAAAGAAGTGGACCGACAGATCCCGTTGTTCTGGACGAAGACCAGTGAAGGAAAATAGAAGCTCTTTCCCGATGATGGCTGAGCGTTACTGAGCAGCTTCTAATTGAGCTTGACGACGTAGATGTGACGTGGGCAACCTGTCTGAAAGTTGTAAGTCTTCTGGTAGCTGTGCAAGAGAAATCTCAATCATTCCCAATCAGCAGAGACGCAGAGCGTAGGTATATGTTAGGAGATAACATAGACACAGGCTAAGTACTGCTAACTAACATGCTAGTTAACAGTAATTAAACCTAAACAGCTGATGTAAGTCCAAACTGTCTGCGAGCTTCTCCTGACAATACGGTGATTTGTCGACTATGCGACGGCAAGTCGCGTGGTTACGACACAATCGTTAACCTAATTTTACAAAAACGTCTGCTACGGAGCCATAACGTGAGACACAAGGTAACGGAGCCTTTTATACATTGTCGTGTTTCTTTAGAAATAAACAACGGACAAATAGAGTCTTGAAACGCTTCAGATGGAAAGGTATTTACTGTCAACAGAGGACAAGCAATTACCATTAACAGAAACGTAGTGTTGGCCAATCAGAGGAGGTTGCTCCAGTCGCAGTGTAGTGTGGGTAGTCCCCAGAGAAGAAGTTGGTAATTTCATGGCGTAGATTAGAACCCACTTTTGCAAGACACTGTATCCGTGTCAAATTCTCATTAGGGACTGAGCCCCCCTAAAGGTCTGAGCCTAGAATCGACCCTGTTTCAAACGCTCCGTCCCCTTTTAGTTTTCAGCCAGGTCTCTGGAACAGACCTAAGACGTCTGCCCATCTGTTGGACCTCATCCTGGAAGATTCTCCTCAAGGAAATGATTAATAATTCAGCCTTGTTTTGCCTCGAAATTCATTAGATTCCTGTTTTATGCTGCTCTCGACTACGGTCACCTGTTTGAGATTGCTTTGTTTGAAAGCTGCAGGACACCTCCAGGGACTCACCTGGGAAGGAAAAGCTGGTTTTGCTTGTGGGCTTTTCATGTTCAGTCACAGTTCAGCCCAATCCACAGCAACACAACGGAGCGCTTGTTACATCACCCCTCCCAGCGTCTCCGTGTTCAACAGGCCTGCTGCTGTTTGACGGTTGTTTTCTGCTCCTGGGGGGCTCGTGTTTGATAAAAGTTGGCACGGCTCAACGCTCCTCAGGGTTTTGACAGCTGTAATAACAGTTTCATATGAACGGAAGAATAAGAAGATCAGGAAAGGAGGCATATAAGTACAAAAAACTAATGTGGAACATATGCAGACATGCAACACACCCTACACAACACAACCCCCCCCCCCCATTTGGTCTGGCAGCCTTCCAGGGTAAAAGGCATTTTAAAAAGGCAATTTTTGATTGTGTGAACTCATTGTCATACAAAACCCGTTTTTTGAAGAAAACACCTGCAGTCATGATGAGATTCAATCCATTATTCATCTCAGCATTATTATTAGTTTCCTCACATCTGCTGCAGTTGGAGATAGGGACTTTTTCCATCATGTGTGAAGCGTTTTCTATTCTTTGTATCTATGTTTTACTGGCGCTATTACATGTTTTAATGTTTGGTGTGTTGCATGTTATGTGGGGGTCTACAAAGTTTTAAGGATGTCCTGCCAACTACCTACGGACTAAAGCTGTCAGTATACCAGCTCTATGATAACATTTGAATTTAATTCATTTATTTTTATATTCAATGCCACTATCAGCATGTGCTAGTTGTTAACATGTTTTGTTCACTAGAGAGACTTCCAACATCAGCATGTCTACGTAATGGCGCATTGCATTTCCGGCACGCCATTTCCTGTTTAGCGACAAACACAAATCAACAGAGAACTCCGTAATGAAACGTTATCTAACGGCTAGGTAACGTTGCTCGGTTAGCACAATGACGTCATGTTTGACAGGACAGCCGAAACGATTTGTCATTGACTAAGTAACACTAGTGTTAGCCACGATGCTAACAACATTGATAACTAGCTAAGCCAAACGGTGCTGTCACTACTATTTTAGAGATTTATAAGCAACTAAAAGTTTCTTGATGATTAACACATTACGGAGAAAACAGTTAGAAGGTAATATATGAAGTCGAAACTAGCTCTGAATGCTGTAGAGCACCGCTAACGTTAACTTTAGCTGTCTCCATGAAGCTCCCAGCTAAGCTCCTATAACTCGCGACGCAGTTAGGAAACCAGAACAAGCTAACTAATGACAACATTTTGGCTCAGTGGATGTCGATTTTAAAGTCGTTGTAGGAACCATTTATATCCACCTTGTAGTTAGTTAGGTTAATTTAGTTATTATTTATTTTAGCGACTTGGGGGATTATTGCACTCGCCACAGCACTTTATTAATCTGCACTGCGTGAAGTACCTTTTTTGATGAAATACCCTTTTTACCTTTTATAATAAACGGAAACACCACTCAGAGAGACTCAATGACTGGACCTGGATCTTTTTGCTGCGCGGTGAGGACACCATGCCATCCATGCCGAGGCTTATTTAGCCTGTCACTTCCCCCCTTTACTAACGCTACTCCGTACGTAACGTTGGCTCACAATGCCTTGTGTTTCTCACTCCTCTAACTTATTGTTCATCAGACATGCAGTGAGAAGAGTGAGATTAGCTAACGTTAGCGAACGTATTTATTTAAAAAAACAAACATTTGGAATAGTAATACAAATAGTATTTTCTACTATTCAAATTATATTCGACTTTCGGAATTCGTTCCAACAGCCCTACTATGGACTGACCATCCATCCTTCCATCCATCCATCCATCCATCCATCCATCCATCCATCCATCCATCCATCCATCCATCCATCCATCCATCCATCCATCCATCCATCCATCCATCCATCTTTGTCCGCTTATCTGGTATCGGGTCGCGGGGGGAAGCAGCTCCAGTAGGGGACCCCAAACTTTCCTTTCCCAAGCCACATTAACCAGCTCTGACTGTGGGATCCTGAGGCGTTCCCAGACCAGGATGGAGATATAATCTCTCCACCTAGTCCTGGGTCTTCCTCAAGGCCTCCACCCAGCTTGACATGCCTGGAACACCTCCCTAGGGAGGCTCCCAGGAGGCATCATTACCAGTCCCAAAACCCACTAACTTGTTTTGTCTGCATTATGGTCAGTCAGTTTATGTGCTGCTGGCAGTCCTCTCTCTGTCAGGATGATTGTTTCGATCTATTTATTATGTCACGTTGCTCCAATATGAACTCTGCTGGGACAATTTTATTTCATTTTAAAGCTGCTCCCATAACCGTGCTCTGTAACACCCAAGCATATGTCCAAGCAAATGCTTCTGCGGCTTTCGCTCTGCAGTAGAAAAATCACTGACTGTACACCGCTGTCACATAACACCGGCATATGCTGATTATTATTCTTACTGGCTCCTGACATTAGCCACCTCCATTTATAATACTCTGCTGCTATGTGACTTTAGCGACTTGTCACTCACGCTCCATTGACAGATAACTACTTTTCCCCAGGCTGTACTGATGGTCTCAGGAGCCATGTTCTGGTAGTGTGTTGTTGCTGTGTCACCAGCACATGGCACATAAAAATGCTGTGTCACTCCCCTTCCACTGTCACAGGAATTTGACAGCAAACAAGCCCGTCCCACACTCGAAAAACAAGCCGCACCACAGTAAGCTTATTTTACATCACCAAGCTTTGGTTTTAATTCTCTTAGCCCAAAGTATATGATTTAAAGGGCCAATTCCATAGAAATCAATTTTTTATAAGAATGACCTCCTAAGCAGTAAAAAGTCTTCTTTTGGGGCATTTTAGGCCTTTATTTTATAGGACAGCTGAAGTCACGAAACGGGTGAGAGGGGGAATGATATGCAGCAAAGGGGCACAGGTCGGAGATAAACCTGCAGCCGCTGTGTCGAGGAGGAATTCGCTGTGTATGGACACGCTCTACCAGATTAGCTACCCGGGCTCCTGTTAACTGCATTTAATAAGGTCTCTGTTTGGGTTCTTTGGGGTTTTCTGTTATTTGTGGTTGTAAATGTAATTGATCTTTACAAGAAAAAAGGCTTCAAGGATGAGGACCAACTGTTTACTTGGGAAATGCACATCTGGTAAGGGCTTAGTGACGTTTTTTGATACAGATACCAATGCACTGACTTTGATACCGGTTCCTGAACAATACTTTTTAGTTACTGCTTCATGAGCCCTGTCTCTGTGTAACATAGTTTTTCTTGTGTCTCTACGACGTGTAACGTTAGACAGCCAATCACAATTGTTATTAGATCTTGGTAAGAGCATGCCGGCTGCTTATTGGCTCACTGACGCTGATGAGATTTACTCTTTAGGGATTGACATCTGTTATTGAATGACGAGGCAATTTTCAATACTCAATACTCAATTTCATAGGCAATTTCATGGGAAATTTAGTCAGTGCCTGGAAAGTATTTAATTTGGTACCCTGCCCTAAGTCACTTTTCCACCTCCTTGGGTCCGATTTGACCCATTTTTAAAGTTTTTTATATCAGAAATATGGGTTTCTTACAACCATACTACCAAAAATAACATGGATGCATGCACTTTGTATGGAAGCCATATAACATTCTTTGCAGGTACAAGTGATGATTACTTTCATTGAATTTGGGGTGTTTTAGACAATCTCATAGCATTTGAAAAACAAATTGAAATGGTTTCATAACATATCCTGACAAACTTTGACAGACACCAGTCTGTGATTCACTCAACAGCCTTTGAGCTAAACTATTAGTCAAAACAATTCACAATGTCCGCTTTTTTTCTAAACTAAAAAATTTGGTATTTTATATAAATTAGGTTTATTGACCATGAATTAAAAAAAAAAAAAAAAAAAACATTGAGAAAAGTGACAAAAACAATTCATTTTCAAATTTTGACCCAGAAGGACAACAAATTCCTAGTGGACCGGAAGACAACACAAGGGTTAAAGAGCAATACACAGCCGCACTCCTAAGCTTTCCGATGGGAAACAGTAAGATGAGACATTCGGGGCTAAAGCCCCAGAGCAGCTATAGTCCAACACACACTGTTAGATCTTTACAGGCCACTTCAATCCTCTGTGTTAGTGCACGCCGTCGCAGCCTCATATTTCCATCTGATCCACAGGGCCAGATGAAAGGCAATCACTGTGGCCCGGCACTCTGTGTTTTCACGGAGAAGGTTGGATTATGTTGATTTCCCCGGAGCCTCACATCTCTTTAGCACGGCCTTTTGTTGGGTCATTTCTGTTCGCTTTCTCAGACCTCCTCATTACTCTGCAGCAAAGTACCAAAAAACATACGGATCCACAAATAATTCTGCAATTCGCCAACAATACTCCTATTATACCTGCCACTTTTCTGCTTCTCTCACAATGTCATTTATTTTTTATATTCCTCCCTGCTGTTAAACCACCAGCAGCCATTAATCACGAGTCTTAATGTTTGTTTCTCATTCAGCCTGCACGGCTGCCTCTGCTGGCTCACAGCTTGGGTACCCTTCGCTGCCCACCCATGACTCTGTGTGCATGTCTCGGCCCCGCCCCAGTGGCTCATGGGTTAATCCACTGTCTGTGAGCAAACAGAAGTATCTTAGTCCATCAGTTAATACGTTGCCTCCCTAGCCAAGAGCCCTAATGCACTCCCACTCAGTCTTAACTTACTGTTTGCAATCAGAGCACACCAACACTGCTGATATCATTCTCTATTTGTCCAAATGTTTTATAGAAAAGCTCTTTCCAGGCCTTAGGCTTCCAGGATTCAAGAGGGAAATAAGGGTGCTAATGATGCTCAATGTAAGTAATCAAGTGTTAAAATTATTCTTTTATAAGGGTTTTTTTTCTTTCTTTGTTATATCCTTTTCATCCTGCTGTTTCATTAAACCTTTTGTTAATTTTACATTGGACTCTAGCCTCTCTCCTTCCTCATCAATTCAAAAAACCCATTGTTAGTTAATATTTCTTAACACACCTCCTCAGTGTCTGTCTGCTTCATGTCTTGACTATGGAAACTCACATTAAATTTCAGAAGAGACTCTAATCATCACTTTCCAGTCTCCTGAGCTCAGAGTTTATGCTGGCTGCAGTTATCGGGAAGATAGGTAGCCTACGGAGCCCCGGAGGTGACCTGGAAGAAAAAGAAATATGACATGACGGCTACTGGGGACAAACACTTTTGCGAGATCTTGACTTTGTTTTGCGAGGTTTTGAGTTTTATTTGCAATATCTCCAACAAACAATAAGGCTAACCTAGCTAGCTAGTAGCACGCTAGCTAGTATCTAGCTATTACCACAGCATAATGATTACATCTCCTTAATTGTCTAAATACATCCATCGTTTTTTTTTATAAGCATTACTAGTAAATACATGCCAACATGAAGTGTTAAAATGAACAATGTCAATGACTGCAGGCTAACCTTAGTAGCTAGCTAGCATCTAGCTAGTAGCATGACATGATTACTATTGGCATCACTTTTGACGCAGTTTGGTTAAGGAAAAGATTATGGGTGGGCTGATAAAAGGTAAGTTTCCGTGACATGCGTGACAAGAATGGGACAGTTGGATTTAGGAAAAGAATAACGGGACAGTTGGATTTAGGAAAAGACGAACAGAACAGTTGGGTTTAGGAAAAGAAGAACGGACGGTTGGGTTTAGGAAAAGAACAACGGAAAAGTTTGGTTTAGGAAATGAACAATGGAACAGTTGGGTTTAGGAAAAGAGGGGGACAGTTGGGTTCAGGAAAAGAAGAACGGATGGTTGGGTTTGGGAAAAGAAGAACGAGACAGTTGCGTTTAGGAAAAGAAGAACGGGACGATTGGGTTTTGGAAAAGAACAACGGGATAGTTGGGTTTATGAAAAGAAGAACGGGACAGTTGGGTTTAGGAAAGGAAGAAGAGGACGGTTAGGTTTAGGAAAAGAAGAACGGGACAGTTGTGTTTAGGAAAAGAACAACGGGACAGTTGTGTTCAGGAAAAGAAGAACGGGACAGTTGGGTTTAGGAAAAGAAGAACGGGACAGATGTGTTTAGGAAAAGAAGAACGGGACAGTTGGATTTAGGAAAAGAAAAACTGGAAAGTTGGGTTTAGGAAAAGAAGAACGGGACAGTTGGGTTTAGGGAAAGAACAACGGGACAGATGGGTTTAGGGAAAGAACAACGGGACAGTTGGGTTTAGGAAAAGAACAACGGGACAGTTGGGTTTAGGAAAAGAGGAACAGGATGGTTGAGTTTAGGGAAAGAACAGGGTTAGGGTACCTAGACTAGTACCTGGGCCGCTGCAAAGGACTCAGCCTACATGGGGCGCATGCTCTTACTTCCTGCTGGTTACAGTGCAGACCCTTTGCTGCTTGCTCCTGCTTCTGTTTGCATATTTCTGTTGATAATCATGCTTTTCCTCTGAGAGAAACTATGAGCAATGCTCTTGGATACTTATAAATCACAGGACTATACATTTTTTGTAGACATAGTAGGCTATTGCCACACATCAACATTTTTCTGCATGAGCGTGGCCTACAAGTGACTGTAGCTGAAACCAATTAGCAGCAAGATGCCTCCTTTCTCCGTGGATGACTACTTCAAACTCCTTCAGTGGATTGCACTTCTGGAAACCAAAATTCACTGATTAAAAGTGAACGTGGAAGTGAATGGCTCATGTGAAAATGACACCACTTTACCATGGACCCAAAACAATGGTCAAAAGCATGCTAACACACGGCTAATCAACACCAACAAGACTACAAAGAAACAGGAGGGCTGTGGAACGGGTAATAAATCAACAAGTGGTAGTCCTCCCTGGAACTCGTCTGGTGCGAAGCCTAAGAGTAAATCATTTTCCTGGGAAATGGGAGGACGACTAACGGGCAGGGCACAGCACCCTGAGATTTGTGATACGACCGGCTGGCCTGCATTATCATCCCAGCAGAGCGCCTCTTTAACCCCTGTACTTCGTAGGACACAGCCGAGGACAGCTGCAAAATGGAAAATCAGCAGCAAAATGCCTTCCCAACAACTGAGTGTGCAAGTGGATAACAGATTTGCTCTTCTGCTGCAGGACGCTGGACAGCCATTTGATGACCGGGATTGCGTCTCATCACAACACAGCAGGGTAAGGACTGAGAGCAATTCAAAAAGTAAAAAGCTACAGGGAAAGGTAACAACTCTGCCTCAAACTCCGATTGTGGGTGATCTTGATGTAAAAGATTTTCCCAAAGACATGGTGCCTGACTTGACCCAAAGAATCATGGATATCGTGGAAGCACACCCAACTGATGTATTAAAGCAACAGTCTGAATTGCAGAAACTGGACTTTAGGGATCTGCTTAACACAGTCAGCTCCGTAAACACAGATGTGTATATCAGTGGCTCTATTTATCTATCTATCTATCTATCTATCTATCTATCTATCTATCTATCTATCTATCTATCTATCTATCTATCTATCTATCTATCTATCTATCTATCTATCTATCTATCTATCTATCTATCTATCTATCTATCTATCTATCTATCTATCTATCTATCTATCTATCTATCTATCTATACTGCCAGTCAGAAGAGGAGCTGAGAGATTCAGCTGACTGTTGGCACTAAACAAATGGCTTTCAACCGTCCATTCTCTGCAGTTCATTGACAATTTTAACATTTTCTGGGACCACTGACATCTTTTTAAAGCAGATGAACTTTTCCTTAACAAGCCAGAAGTAAAGCTGTTCACCTCTAACCTACTTGACTTTCTGCGCTAGACATCTGCTCCCTCTGCCAAGGACACGAGACAAGACAAATCTAAACATGCAAGACCACAGACCAGAGACGAGAAATCAACCCCCCTTTTCACCCGTCCAGCACCCCTCAAACCCCTTTACCAACCCCGAAGCCTTTGAGGATCCATCGCTCTCTCCACTCACCCTTTACCCTCTTTCCCCCATCCCCATGTTGGAGTTCATTGACCAGATGAAGCAGCTGGTAGATGTTGGAACCAAATTTACAGCCCTTCCTTCCCCCATTGTTCAACCACCGCAAAAAGTGAAACTCCAGGTACCTCTGCCGGGATGGCAGCTAACTAAGAATGCTTTTGTGCAAAATCCATCAAACATTAACTGATATGTGCCGGGTCCAGGCTGCAAGCCTAGTGGCACGCATGACTCTTTTGAAGACAAGCCCGGGCCCTGTGTATTTGATTCTTTCTCAATTTATGTTGTGATAGGTAATAGAAAAAGAATAGCAAATAAGCACTTAACTGCAAACTTAGCAAATTTAGCATCCATACCTCATCACCCACAGCCTGTCCCAAAATGAAAACAACACTAGCTTTACTAAACGTCAGGTCTTTGGCAGGAAAATCATTTTTAATCAATGATTTTATTATTAATCACAATCTAGATTTTATGTTTTTAACTGAAACCTGGTTAGACCATAATAACAGCGCTGCTGTTCTCATCGAGTCAGCCCCCCTAACTTCAGTTTTATGAGCGAGAATAGAGTGAATAAGAAAGGAGGTGGAGTTGCCATTTTGTTTAACGACTCATTCCATTGTACGCAAATATGTTATGGAAAATTTGCTTCTTTTGAATATGTGGCTCTTCATTTAAGATCGTCCCCTCAAGCTATATTTCTAAATATCTACAGGCCACATAAATATTGTGCAACATTAATTGATGACTTCACTGAACTGCTGTCTATAATCTGCATTAACTTTGATTGTGTAATCATTGCGGGTGATTTTAACTTTCATGTTGACAACCCCCAGGACAGGGGGACCAAAGAACTGTGTTGTGTTTTTGAGAACTATGGACTGACTCAGCATGTGACAGAGCCCACGCACAATAAGGGGCACACGCTGGACTTGATTGTCTCCAAGGGTCTGAACATTTCCAAGGTTGTGCTGACTGCCGTTGCTCTGTCTGATCTTTCCTGTGTTTTCTTTAACGGCTCTATCTCTGTGCCCAAAAACGCAGGTGTGACATAGATTTTATGGTAAAATCTACAATAAACAGTTGGAGCTGTTCAGGATGTTGCAAAGTTTGCCGTGACTATACTGGAGTGTAAAGAGAAGAACTTCCACTCTTGGTTATGGGTAACCAGAGTACAAAGTCCCATGATCCTGTGGGGCCTGTGTTGGATGGATCAGATGGTAAAGACAAATGGTTCTGCCTGTATAGAGCAACCTTATTGGTCAACAAAGTTGACCTACCTCCCCACACACCGAATTTCGTGGTTTTATACTTCTCGCTACCGTTGTCTCTCTTAATACTACGTCATCTCACAGCGCCACATTGCTACTGGTCAGGTGTTGTAGAACTTTGGTTTCTAGATTATTGTGTGTACATGGACAATAGGATGTTCACCTGTAACTATAGCTTAAAGAGAAGACAAAAGTCTGTAAATCATTGCTTAAAACTTGTAAAAATGCTTTGTGTGTGAGTGCTTACATAACACCTAAATAAATGAACTCATCCTGCAGTTTATCACAAACAAAATACTGAAGTATATGCATTGAATTTGTACAGTACTTGAGTAAATGTACTCAGGTATTTCTACCAATGAGACTTGGTCTGAAATGACGTCTTCATCTCCATCAGCCAAAGAATATATTTCTTTCAGCAGACTCACTGCACTGTAATGAACTAATTAGTATCCGCGCATTAATGTAAAGAACATGGTGCGTCATTTACATATTTTGTCCTAATAATGAAACTATATGCAAATCATTTACAGATGGATGGTGGTGGAGAATACGCATTAGAACTGTAAATCATCCTAAATGCTTGAAATACTTTGTTGAATATTTAATTTGCAATATTTCTACTGTAATTTGACCTTTTCTAGAGTTCACATATTTTCCTTCCCGCACAGCACATTTACATTTTTTTTAAATCAGGGACCAGGCAGCAGTAGACATGAAATCTTAAGGTTATATTAGCATAATATATATATATATATATATATATATATATATATATGTACAGTGCTGCTTTGTTTTCTTTGCCTAGCAAACACTGATTATAATTAGAGATTCAGATTACAGTTCCTACTGCAGTCTGCTGCAGAAGATAAAGGGCACATTTGTTTGTGTGTGTGTGTGTGTGTTTGACCTTGTGCATGTGTGATGTTGCCTATTTGTTGTTCAAATGTCTATGAGGTGGCATCATTTAAACCCAACAGGAAGCTCTGTTATAAACCAACATACAGCCTTTTGTTGCTGCTCTTTGCACGCCAGTAATGGATCATCTCCACGCTAACAAGGGCCATGAAAGAGAAATTAGACTCGCAGGGTGGAGCCATTTTAACTCCGCAATCTGCATAATGAACTTTAAACTGCTAAAACCCCGACTGTGACTTTCTCTCTGCTTTGTTCTGTTCCTTCTCTCCCACAGCAGGCTGCAGCCGGCTGATAGCAGGCCTTTAGTCATAGAGGACGGAGACTGGATGGTTCTATCTACAGACAGACAGTGAGTGAACTACCAGCTGTGTCTCTGAAGCCACATCAGCCCTCCTCCTCCTCCTCCGCACCACTCTGCCATCCCACCTCCACATCCCTTCTTCTGTCTCCTCTTGTCTCGCTCTGACTCCTTCCTGCTCTTCTATACACCGCTGTCACTCCTAGAATGTCTTCTATTCCTCTATCCTTTTTTTAACTTTCTCAATGTGTGTTGCACACCCAGTCCTCAATCCTCCCATTTTAGAAACTAGAAACGATCCAAACAGCTGTGTGTTGAATGGTCTAATCATTTCAGCTGGACTTTTAGGCCGTCATATTGTTGGCTAGTTTTATTTGGATTCATATAATGTATACATATATAATGTGTGCAGAAATCTTAATGTGTAAAGTAACTCATGGATTCATGGAATGGACTACAGAGTAAAATAGGGGAGGGTAATGTCTTTTTATTCTTTGTTGAGGGGAGGGTCACCCAACGTTTTTTCAGTCGGGGGGGGGGGGGGGATACAGGGAAAACAGCAAAATTTCAATGTGGCTTGTTTGGTGCATATTTTTCCATGTAGCTCTTAGTGTCGACCCCCCATCGCTAGCAGATGGGTCTGATACTAATCAACTAATTAGTATCCGCGCATTAATGTAAAAAACATGGTGCGTCATTTACATCTTTTGTCCTAATAATAAAACTACGTGCAAATAATTTAGAACTGTAAATCATCCTAAATGCTTGAAATACTTTGTTGGATAATTAAATTGCTATATTTCTACTGTTATGTTACCTTTTCTACTAAATAATTAATTGAAAGCTTCAAACCTACAGCAGAAACGCTAGGAACCTAAATCTTGTCAAATTTAAGTAACATAACATTAATACCTTGTCGAATTTCTGGCAACTTTCTAATGTCAGACCCAACTCGGTGTCTGGGACTTGCAGGTGGCGTACTGGTGTGGGTCCTCAGTAGCTGCAGGCATTGCCCTGTTCTGGCAGGTCGTAATTCTCACATTCTTCACACTTCAGGCACCTACCCCTCTGCACACCACGTTTATCCTTTATTTCCTTCTTTCTTGCAGGGTAGGGGGAGTAAAATAAAGGTCTCACGCTGTGGCTTTTGAGTGGAGAGGCTGATGGTCCTCTAGAGGGCACTAGCAAAGATTCTAGAGCGAATGCGATTTCTGGCACCAATACGTACTCTTCAAATATCCTTTTCAGTTGTGAAATTGTGCAAACAATAGCCTTTTCAAGTCATGAGAAGGAAATCATGAGAAGGAAGAAGTGGTACCATGGAAGCTCCCAAATAGACGATCTTTTGAGAAATGGAGTATTGGATAATGTTCATGTTCGGCAGCTTTACCTGAATGCTAAAACATACAATGACTGAGGAAGCCTAGGGAAGAGTCCATAGCAACCAGTTATTGAGCGTCAGCGTTGGTTCTGGCAGGGCAGGTAGTCAAGACGCGGCTAACGCTATTGGCCAACAATGTCTCATCAGCTGATCAGCTCCAGCTGAGCTGCATCAGCTGCTGTGAATCAGCTGATCAGCTCCCCTTGCTGTTAAGGGCTACGCTTAAGTAGGGTGATCTATTTAAAGCAGATTTAGTTGTTCCAATGTCTTAGCCCATGCTGTTGTTCTGCCTCAATCGTCTGGTCCTACTCACCTCATCGCTATCGAGGAGGATTTCTGCCATGTCGACTCATCCGATGACACCTGGCCACTTCTGTTTCAATCGGCTTTGGGGCAGGATGCCTGCCCGGATGACAACGCCACCATCCACCGAAGCTCCTTTCAGTTGGCGAATAATCCTCGACTCGTCCTTGCATCGACGATTGGCATGCACTCAAGATTCTGGAGACCTTGTTGGCAAATAGTATTCAGCCTCCGAGTGGCGCATCTCACATGGATTTATTTGTCTTGTCCTCTGTGACTCTCTGATTGTTCCTCCGGTTGACATTCTGCCGGTGCCTCATCCCCAGTACTCCGGAAAAAAAGCACGTTTTGAAATGTAAACCTCCCGAGACGGCGGGCTGGCCTATTGCACAAAAACGGGCCGGCGGCCATGTTTGTCCGGGCCCAAGCGCATCTCCAATAGGTGACCCCGTGCTTCTGGCGCTGTCTGATATTCAATCTTCCCTCCTCGATATGGCTGCCAGAGTATCTACGCTGGCCGACAGATCTGCCGTCCAACCTTCATCGACCCAGATCTCCACTCCATCTGCGTTCGTTTCTGCTTCAGCTGCCTCCACCGTCTCCGACCGATGACACCTCCAGCACCGGCGTCAGTGTAATGACGTCACCCCGGAGTTCATTCCCAGGAGAACCCGTATTGTTTTAATTAATGTGAATACTAGTTTCACTCTGACATCTCTCCATTAGTGCATGGATAGGTACTGAGCATGTGTGTGTAATTCAGGCCTGTGTGTAAATTGTAATTTCGCCTTGTGTGGGATTAATAAAGTATACATTATTATTATTATTATTATTATTATTAGTGTGCTAGAGGAGTAACTTAGTATTTGAAGTAATGCAGGAAGTGTGCATTTAGTTTCCATGCTTATTGTGTTTCCACAACGATGTCAGTGAGTAAATCTACTGCAATGGCCACCATAACAGTGGAGTGTGATGTGTAAGATGAGAAAGCAGAGGTTAGTCTTGTGTGTAAGTCATGGCTTTCTGTACATCTTTGCCAAGCACAAACCAGAACAGAAGGTCCCATACATTGTTGGGGAGGGTCATGCCTCTTTTCCCAAATATTTTGGAGGGTCATAGAAAAATGTGTTGCTGGCAAAGGGAGGGTCAAGTCTTGACTAAAGACCCCGAAACTCCTCTGGTAGCCCATTAATTAAACACCGAACTCTCTAAAAGTAAAAAAGTGGCATGAAAGAAAAGACTCAAGTAAAGTACAAGTAGCTCAACATTTGGAATTAAGTACAGTACTGGAGTAAATGTACTTAGTTACATTCCACCACTGATCCTACCTTAGTATTTTTGTCACCTAGACTTAACTAGTTCCAATTCACCGTGCGGCAGTAAATAAAACGTAATATGTGTCGTTCTGGGAGTCTTTAGAAAGTGACCTATGATATATATTAAGGGTGGCTGTGGCTTGGGGGGTAGAGCGGTCGTCTACCATTTAGAAGGTGGGGGGATTGATTCCTAGCCCTGCAGTCCCATGTTGAAGTGTCCTTCACAATCCAACACCACATAGTCTCTAAACCTGATGTTCAGTCTAGATACTAATCTCTGCTCTGAGCTTTGGTCTATCTGGAATTGCAATAAAAAGTGCTTAACCAGACGTGTACGGTTTTTTTTTCTTTGCGAGGATGTTGTATCTATGTGAATCCAGGTGAATCTGGTTGCAACAGTTGAAGCCGTCTCACCCACATACTGAACCTTGAGTTGCACCCGTTGCGACGCCACGGGAGTGTAGGTGTGTGTGAGTGTTTATCTGATGAGCAGGTGGCACCTCGGCCACAGTTTATGAATGCGTGTGAATGGTTCCTGTACCATATAAGTCAGTCCGGTACATTCAGTGTTGTTTGCGTATGTGTTAGTGTTTTCACATGTGAAACATTCCCATGTCCAAACAGTCCCATTGATCCTTCGAGAGTGGATGGTCCTCTTGCGGTATCGGTGTTTTGGACTTGTTTCTCCTCAGTTGGAGTTCATCCAGAAGCTGCAGTTGAAGCTGAGATTATTACAGCTGCTGCTGTTCAACAGCCTGAAGCTGATTGTCTGATCATTAGCTCACCAGATGTCAGTGCCAACCACTGACTGTAAAATTAGTGGACAGAGCATGTGTGACGTCACCCATTGGTTTGCGGATATCTGCTACGAGTTGTCGAATTTGCCATCCTGGTTGCGGATGTAACAATTTTAGACGAGAGGGAGGAGTGAAGGGGGAAGCCTCTTACACTCGTTACGTTACACACCTTACGTTACACACTTTCACTGGCAATCACATCATAACCACGCCCTAAAACAACCCCTGATTCATCGCCGATTAAAAAAATAATAATAATTCAAAAAATGAACATCATTCTGTGTTGCAGAAGACTTAAAGTGCCCACAATATGCTCATTTTCAGGTTCATAATTGTATTTTGAGATTGTACCAGAATAGGTTTACATGGTTTCATTTTCAAAAAACACCATATTGTTGTTGTATACACATTGCTGCAGATCTTGTTTTCACCTTTTGTGTGTTTAGGTCTCTGTTTTAGCTACAGAGTGAGACATCTCACTTCTATACTATCAGCTAGATAACTCTTTCTCCAGCTGTGGTCCGTCCAAGGCAGGATTAGATGAGAGACTTCTTCTAGACGAGGGCCACTTGTGGAATACCTGCAGAACAGGGACAGGAAGTAGTTCTTTTGGAGATTATGGTCTACTAGTGGGTGTTGTAGCAGTGGTTTGCCATTGAGAACGAGCTAGCATGCTACCGTTAGCCACCACATCTCGGCTAGTGACATAGAAAGCCGTGCAGATTTCGAACAGCTCAGACTGAAGACTGAAGGCAGAGGACATTCAGAAACCGGATCTCACTCAAAACAGCATGGATAGGTTTTTTCCAAGTGTGTATGCGTGTGGAAGCACCAGACACAAAATAACAACCCAAATTTTTTTTTTCATAATATGGGCACTTTAAAACTAGCAATTGAGATCATAAACACTTTATGAAAAATGTTTACTGAGGTAATAAATCAAGTAAGAAGTGGGTCACATTCTCATAGAGGATGTTAAATCCTGAAAAAAAAATTAAAAAGCAAGAGTAAGGTGAGGAATAAAAGTGGTAGTTTAAGATGAAGTGGTTGTCTGAGAGAGAGGAAGGAAGAGAGAGAAAGCTGACAGAGGAAGAGGAAGCTGGAGAAGGACTGTCAAGGGGAACAGTTTTACGTTTCCCTTTGTTATGCTTCCCAGAGGATCTCTATTCTTCTCTGTCGCTCTCTCTCTCTCTCTCTCTCTCTCTCTTTTATCGGCATCTAATAGAAATCCCCTGGTTACGTGTCCACCTCCCGGTTCCCTCCAAGTCGTTTTGCATTTTTATTTCAGCCTATGGAGATGATGGAGAATGTCTTTATCTCTTTATCCGTTATCTACATTTCTGGCTGTTTTTCATCTCCTGCTTACATACAATCCAATCAAAGAGATTGATCTGTAAACCTTAGCAGCATTACGCCCACAGCCAGATTAATCTCTCTCTCTCTTTTGTGGACATGGAATCACAAACAGACTGTCCTCAGTGAAGCAAACTTCCTCGGGCATTGTGACTCACCTGTCCATCACAACAGAATTTCCAAACCCTTGAAACATGACCTTGTTATGCCTTTGAACTCCTGTTATAACTACAAATCCTGCCCTGGCCTGCTGTAACCAGTATGTGGAGTTTAAAGCAAATCAAGTGCAGTTCTATACACATTACTCCCAAATGTATGTGGAAATGTATAAGACACCTTTTGTCTTTTTTATATAGACCTTAGTGGTCCCCTAATACTGTATCTGAAGTCTCTTTTATATAGACCTTAGTGGTCCCCTAATACTGTATCTGAAGTCTCTTTTATATAGACCTTAGTGGTCCCCTAATACTGTATCTGAAGTCTCTTTTATATAGACCTTAGTGGTCCCCTAATACTGTATCTGAAGTCTCTTTTATATAGACCTTAGTGGTCCCCTAATACTGTATCTGAAGTCTCTTTTATATAGACCTTAGTGGTCCCCTAATACTGTATCTGAAGTCTCTTTTATATAGGCCTTAGTGGTCCCCTAATACTGTATCTGAAGTCTCTTTTATATAGACCTTAGTGGTCCCCTAATACTGTATCTGAAGTCTCTTTTATATAGACCTTAGTGGTCCCCTAATACTGTATCTGAAGTCTCTTTTATATAGGCCTTAGTGGTCCCCTAATACTGTATCTGAAGTCTCTTTTATATAGACCTTAGTGGTCTCCTAATACTGTATCTGAAGTCTCTTTTATATAGACCTTAGTGGTCCCCTAATACTGTATCTGAAGTCTCTTTTATATAGACCTTAGTGGTCTCCTAATACTGTATCTGAAGTCTCTTTTATATCGACCTTATATAGAAATGTTATGTTATGAGGTGGTTTGGGCATCTGGTAAGGATGCCTCCTGGGCGCCTCCCTAGGGAGGTGTTCCAGGCACGTCCAGCTGGGAGGAGGCCTCGGGGAAGACCCAGGACTAGGTGGAAGGATTATATCTCTAACCTGGCCCGGGAACGCCCATGTTTAATCAATACACAATGTGTTGATGTTTTCATTTAGCGAGTCATTTTTTAAGCACAATTCATGCCCAGCCGTAAAGAGAGGAGACTTTTCTCTGCCAGAGAGACAGGAAGTGCAGGTTTTTTTGGGGCATTTTCTCCTATATTATCTGTCAGTAGGAGAATTTCTCTAAAACAGTAAACCCAGGCCAGCTTCCCTAAACTAGGACAGTTTAAAACTGAGTTTGAGCTTTAAGAAAGGTCGTGATGGGAGCTCTCTCTTTCTCCTCCATTTGTTAGGGTGTGAAACATGGCTTTGAGAGAGATGTAGCTGTACTTTTTGAAGGTTTAGCAGGTCTGAGGTCTCTCTCCAGTGTGTTCTGCTCTGTCAACTGTGTGTGTGTGGGTGTGGGTGTGTGTGTCATAAGATAATCTTTTGGGCATTTTTAGGCCTTGATTGACAGAACAGCCAAAGACATGAAATAGGAGAGAGAGGGGGGGAAATAACACGCAGCAAAGGGCCACAGGCCGGAGCCAAACCCGGGCCTGCAGCGTCGAGGGGTAAACCTCTATATATGGGCGCCCGCTGTACCAACTGAGCTACCCGGGCGCCCAACTTTGTGAAGATCAATAGAGGAATCTCAGCAGCTGAAATTAAATGTCTTCCATTTATTGCCTTTCCTTGCATTGGAGAGGTCATAGCAGTGGTGGAATGTAACTAAGTACATTTACGTTCCTTTGACACACTGAGCTGCTCTCTCCTCTCTTTCCATATGTGTGCATCCATGTCCCAGAAATGCTTGTTACTAACCTAGCTCTGGGGAGATATTCCCCGGAGTCCTGATGTTCTTTTTCGCTCAGCATGTTTCCTTGGATCAGGGAGGCTCCAAAATCATGGTAGCAGCAGTGGCCGTGGTCCCGCTACATGTCCGATGATGCCATGTTACATCCTGCTACGTCCTGCATGTGCCCTGTGACGCCCTGCAGTGCCCTGCTATGCCATGAACTACTACAAAATACTATTTCTAGTCACTGTTCCATTAACCTTTATTGTAACTGTTATTGCCACTATTCATCACACCCCCAACCTGCCCAGTCAGACGCCGCCTACCAAGAGCCTGGGTCTGTCCGAGGTTTCTTCCTAAAAAGGAGTTTTTCCTCGCCACTGTCACACTAAATGCCTGCTCTTGTGGGAATTAGGAGAATTGTTGGGTCCTTGTAAATTATAGAGTGTGGTCTAGACCTATGGTGTTTCTCAAATCGCACGCTTCTTTTCACATTCGAAGTGTCGAAGTGTGGACAAATGCTGTAAAGTATCTTAAGATAACGCTTGTTATGAATTGATACTATAAATAAAATTGAATTGAATTACTGTACTTAAGTCCAAATGTTGAGGTACTTGTACTTTACTTGCTTACTTTCTACTTCTACTCCGTTACATTTCAGAGAGAAATATTGTACTTTTTATTCCACTACATTACTCTGACAGCTTTAGTTACTAGTTACTTTACACATTACGATTCCTGCACACAGGGTAGTAGTTTATTAAATCTGATATTTAAAGTACAGTACTGGAGTAAATGTACTTAGTCGCATTCCACCACTGGTAATGTGGATACAATGACTAAGTGTTTAAAGGCCAATAATAGAACAGCTAAGCAGTCTAAGTTCATAAAAGGACATCACTTTACTGTAATGCAACTGTTAAAACCAGGAAAAGACAACACTCCATATAACAATATTATGATATCGTAAATCTAAGACCACATCTAGTTGCAATATTGCTATAATATGGATATATTGTCCAGCCAAAGTTGAAATGGTGAATGCTGAAACATTGTATTCAAAATCCGATTTTCTTTAAAGTACAAGACTGATGGCAAGTCCTGGAAAACAAATATAGTCCAATCATTTACTGCAAAGTTGCCTTAAGTTGCGTAACAAACTATTATTAGAATATTTGATTCCTTCTTCTAGAATAAATCCCGACAGTGAACACTGGCAGCAGAGGTTTACTTTGTAACAGCCAAGTGATGGACAGAGGACATTAAAACCAGACTGAGCTGAGGTCCTGGTCATTCTGCTGGAGGAAATGGGAGGAAGGGATGAGGGGAGGAAATGAGGGATGAAGAGAAAAAGATTACAGAGCTCAGCAAGCATTTGATGGACTGTGACAAAAGATATTTGGAACTCAATTTATGAAATGATGCAGGTAACTGTTTTAGAAATCAAATCTGGTGGTGGTGAGATGTCAACTCTCGTACTAGGAGAATTTCCAGCTTCTTCTCTGGTGTTAACATTGGGAAGGTTGATATATTAGTTTGCCTATTTCCCAAAGTGTAAATCTCCAGCCTGTTCTCATGAAACATACGTACGAAAAGATATGAAAAATTAAATTAATGGTCCCCTAATACTGTATCCAAAGTCTCTTTTATATAGACCTTAGTGGTCCCCTAATACTGTATCCAAAGTCTCTTTTATATAGACCTTAGTGGTCCCCTAATACTGTATCTGAAGTCTCTTTTATATAGACCTTAGTGGTCCCCTAATACTGTATCTGAAGTCTCTTTTATATAGACCTTAGTGGTCCCTAATACTGTATCTGAAGTCTCTTTTATATAGACCTCAGTGGTCCCCTAAAACTGTATCTGAAGTCTCTTTTATATAGACCTCAGTGGTCCCCTAATACTGTATCTGAAGTCTCTTTTATATAGACCTCAGTGGTCCCCTAAAACTGTATCTGAAGTCTCTTTTGTATAGACCTTAGTGGTCCCCTAAAACTGTATCTGAAGTCTCTTTTATATAGACCTTAGTGGTCCCCTAATACTGTATCCAAAGTCTCTTTTATATAGACCTTAGTGGTCCCCTAATACTGTATCTAAAGTCTCTTTTATATAGACCTTAGTGGTCCCCTAATACTGTATCTGAAGTGGTCCCCTAATACTGTATCCAAAGTCTCTTTTATATAGACCTTAGTGGTCCCCTAATACTGTAT
Source organism: Percina caprodes (assembly GCA_013375575.1). Lineage (NCBI taxonomy): Eukaryota > Metazoa > Chordata > Actinopteri > Perciformes > Percidae > Percina > Percina caprodes. Next base: position 194,179 of record JABXJD010000615.1, read on the forward strand.
CTAAAGTCTCTTTTATATAGACCTTAGTGGTCCCCTAATACTGTATCTGAAGACTCTTTTATATAGACCTTAGTGGTCCCCTAAAACTGTATCTGAAGTCTCTTTTATATAGACCTTAGTGGACCCCTAATACTGTATCTGAAGACTCTTTTATATAGACCTTAGTGGTCCCCTAATACTGTATCTGAAGTCTCTTTTATATAGACCTTAGTGGTCCCCTAATACTGTATCTGAAGTCTCTTTTATATAGACCTTAGTGGTCCCCTAAAACTGAATCTGAAGTCTCTTTTATATAGACCTTAGTGGTCCCCTAATACTGTATCTGAAGTCTCTTTTACATAGACCTTAGTGGTCCCCTAATACTGTATCCAAAGTCTCTTTTATATAGACCTTAGTGGTCCCCTAATACTGTATCCAAAGTCTCTTTTATATAGACCTTAGTGGTCCCCTAATACTGTATCTGAAGTGGTCCCCTAATACTGTATCCAAAGTTTCTTTTTTATAGACCTTAGTGGTCCCCTAATACTGTATCTGAAGTCTCTTTTATATAGACCTTAGTGGTCCCCTAATACTGTATCTGAAGTCTCTTTTATATAGACCTTAGTGGTCCCCTAATACTGTATCTGAAGTCTCTTTTATATAGACCTTAGTGGTCCCCTAATACTGTATCTGAAGTCTCTTTTATATAGACCTTAGTGGTCCCCTAATACTGTATCTGAAGTATCTTTTATATAGACCTTAGTGGTCCCCTAATACTGTATCTGAAGTCTCTTTTATATAGACCTTAGTGGTCCCCTAATACTGTATCTGAAGTCTCTTTTATATAGACCTTAGTGGTCCCCTAATACTGTATCTGATGTCATGTGACCAGTTAGAGGTCTCGTGACATCTAGTGTCATGTTCGCATGATATTATACAATTGGTGTGCATAACTTTTTTCATGATATTGTACAAACACGTTCTCATATGAACGTGTTTGTACAATATCATGCATTGAAATGTCTTGAAGATAATTTTTCCCAGTGGAGGAGGGAGTGCATCTCTTGTTTCTACATCCTCTCTCTCTCTTTCTGTCTCTCTCTGCGTTACGAGCCCTTTGACTCTCTAAGACTCTTTAATAAGTATTAAACTGTACAGAAAGGCGGCCTGATATTCCAAGTATTTCATCAGAAGCAGCTTTCTTTCAAATCCAGTATATATTACAGGTCACTCTTTTCCCTTGTTTAATCCATCCTCCTTCTGCAAAATACAACTGACATCCATTTTTTTTTTTTTTCTCTTGAGCTCCATTTTCCTACGCTTGTGTCTCCCTTTGATAACATGTACAGGGAAATAAGCAGTTCGCTGCAACACATACGCAGAGGATTCCCATTTGAAGACCCTTCAAATCATCTTAAAGCATTAACCCTTCCACGCCGACGCTCTTTCAGCTTCATTTAGCGTCTCGGTTCAATAGGACAATCCTACAACTGTGGCCGAGTGGATGAACCTTTTTACTATTTTTGCAATGTAAAATATATTTTAACTACATCCTTGGCTAGGACAAAGACGAGCCATCGCTCACAGCAGTGCATGCTGGGTTAGGTCACTGTGCTGTGGTCTCTGTGTCATTGTGACATGTTCTTCCACTTTCTCTTCCATCCAATACTGCTGGAGAGAAGATGAGTGTCGACTAACGACTGTGATATTGAATGTGATATTTTCGTGGCGTTAGGGTACACAAAGCAATCTGCTTGCTGCTGCTTTTTACTGTCCTGCTGCAATTGTTAAAAGAATAGTTTTGAGTCTCTGCTGAGCAACAATGCAAAGGCAGGCACACGGGGTCGATTGGCTTCCAAAAAAGCCACACAGCATCCCAGGTTTCATCTAATCCGTATAAGAAAGGCGGTGTATGGGAGAGGAGACGCAGCACAGCAGGCCTGCGAGTCTCACATTGGCAGAGAAGAGAGCGCTGCTGCAGCTTAAAGATTACTCAGAGAGATGGCTGGAAATAAACGGGTTCAGTATAGACTGGGCTGTCAGACAATGATGCATATATACAGTAAATGAAATGTCTGGAGGGCTGGGAGGTTCTGATAAAGGCTCATAACAAATACATATACTCACATACACAACATTTTCCCACAGCAGCATGAGTAATTTGTCACAGGCGCTGTGTGTTGACATTGCTACTTTACTACATGCCCATTTAAATAGAGACTGTGCAAAGAAGCCCTACACAGTATATTTACCCAGTAGTGGGATATAAACTATGTTGCCATCCATGTTTTTTATCAAATGAAAAATGCCTTATGGAAACGGGAAAAAAAGATTGTGATTAAAATTAATTTTAAAAAACTTAAAACTTGGGCCAGACCCAGGCTCTTGGTGGGCGGTGTCATGCACAGTGGCAATAACAGTCACAATAAAGATAATGGAACAGTGACTATAAATGGTAGTCGTAGTCATGTGCTGCAGGGCGTTACAGGGTGTAGCGTGGCAGAGCATAGTTGGACGTAGCGGGACGCGACAGGGTTCAAGCAGGACACTGCAGGGCTTGGCAGAGTCTTGCAAAGTGTAGCGTGGCATAGCATAGCATAGGTGGACGAAGCAGGACCAGGGCATTGCAGAGCGTAGCAGGGTGTAGCCGGGGGGAGCGGCAAGACCACGGCGACAGCTGCAGCCAAGATCTTGGTGCCATCCTAATCCCAGGAAATATGCTGGGCGAAAGAAAACACAAGGACTCCGGGGAGTAAACTCCCCAGAACTAGGTTAGGAACAAGCATTTCTGGGACAGGATGCACACAAATGGAAAGGGAGAGGAGAGAGCAGAAAACGCTGATGGAAACGCTATTTAGACTTCTCTTTATTAATCCTTTTGGGATGACTCCCGCAAGGAAATTGAAATTTCCAGCAGCAGTTTTAGCAAGAATACAAAATAGAAGACAGTTTAAAGATAATAAAAATAGTAACAATAAGAAGCTTTGGCTATAAAAAAACATAAGACATTAACCATAAATTAGTCAAAAGTGTCAGTCGACGCGAGAGGACGCTGGCGCTGTTTATTCGCCGCTTTTCCGTCTGCTATGCTATGCTTTGCTATTCTTTCCTTCATCCTGTTCTGTTAGTCTGTCTTCATTGTACCCCTACCTCTGGACAGCCTTTCAGCTGGTTCCTGAAGCCGCTCGGCATCTCGCCCGGACTACTGCCCCGCCGGTTTGCCGCTAGCTGGCTGCTCGTGTTCACCCAACGCGTGGTGGCTAACTCTAGCTGCATCAGTGGCTAACCCGATTTTCTAGTCCGTCTCAAAGGCAAAACTCCAACCAGAAGCAGCCGTGACTGTGACCTTCATCTCCTCCTGGCTTGCCGTGGATCATCTTGGCACTTACATCAGTCATCCATCTCTGCGTCCCTCGTCCACTGCTAACTGCTAACCGCTGCCACGCAGCTTTCAGTCCTTCTGCTCGGCATCATGTTCAAATACTCAACTCTGCAACTGGCTGAATTAATCAACTTCTCCATTCCATCCTGCATCCCAGTCATCAAACAGCTCGGACTTCTTCGACGACCCCGTTACATCCACAGAAGCTGTCGCCGCAAGTTTGTTTATCTTCACCACGGACAAGCTATTCCAACCATCTGGTCCCCGGCACGCTCTGTCGCACTTCTCCCACGTCATCGGAACGCTTCCCTCACTGCATCACATACAGTTGAGCGCACCGACAGGCTGCACAAAAAACCCGGACTGGACTACAGCGCTATTCACACCTCACCTATAGCTGTTCTCCAATCATCTACAAATTCCCTTGCTGTCTTTCCTCAATTGCATTACCCCCTCACACGCACCGTTAACTGGGACAATCTCAGATCTTTCCAGCCCGCCCCATCTCAACACCCTCAGCATGTCAACTTTGCCCTCCTCAACACCCGATCAATCAACAATAAAGCCCTGTCCTTCATGAACTAATCCTTGATAACTCGCTGGACTTTCTTCTGCTCACCGAAACCTGGCAACAACCCAACGACTTCTTCTTCCTCAACCAAGCATCCCCCTCTGGATACAATTACATTTGCAAACCCCGCCCCTCCCGACGTGGTGGCGGCCTCGCCGTCATTTACAGTCAGAACTTCCGGATCACTGAACTTACCCTCCCCTCTGTATCTTCATTTGAATATCTCGCCTTCAAAGCTCTTTCCTCCATGACAGTTCTTCTTATCTACCGGCCACCTAAACCAAACCCTTCCTTCCTCTCAGACTTCACAGAACTCCTTACACTAGCCTCATCTCTCTCCTCACGTCTGCTGCTACTCGGTGACTTCAACATTCATATTGACTCCCCCACCTGCAAGCTGTCATCGGAATTCACCACTTTACTGGACAACTTCACTCTCATCCAACATGTCACATTCCCCACCCATGACAAAGGACACATCCTCGACCTGGTCTGCTCCATCAACCTGCCTGTGCTGGACCTCCATCCATGCCTCTTTCCCCTCTCTGATCATAAACTGATACGGTTCATCATTCCTTCTCCAACCCCACGCCCACGCATCCTTCGAGAAATCACCTTCCGCAATCTTAAATCCATTGATCCCCACCATTTCTCTGACCTGCTCTCCTCCACTCTTCATCTGGACTCTACCCTCACCTCACCTGATGATCTCACAAACCACCTCAACTCCGTCCTGTCTTTGTCCCTTAACTCTTTGGCCCCCCTCAAAACAAAAACCGTCACCTTTAACACCTCGTCACCCTGGTACACACCTGCTCTCCGGAAAATGAAACAAACTGGCCGCCAACTTGAACGCCTGACAAAAAAATCATCTCTCACAGTCCACCATGAAGCCTATAAACTCCACCTCACTGCCTACAAAGAGGCTCTCATTTCTGCCAAATCTGCCTACCTCTCCTCCATCTTCACCAACCCCTGTCATAACTCCAGAACCCTCTTCTCCACAATGAATAACCTCATCAAGCCTCGGACTAACACCCCACCTACTTCTCCTGATCTCTGCAACTCATTCCTTCACTTTTTTGCAGACAAAATCAACACCATTTATCAGTCTCTATCCCCTGCATCTGACCTCCCAGTATCTACTCCAGCGCCTACTACGGACCCTCCTCTCCCTACCCAGCCTGACCTCCCTTCTCCTCCTCCACACTGCCTCCTCTCCCAGTTTGACCTGGTCACCACTTCCGATATATATAAACTCATCAGCTCTTCCAAACCCACTACCTGCTTACTGGACTCCCTTCCTACTCCTCTCTTGAAGTTATGCCTCCCCGTTCTCTCCCCCTACCTCACTAACCTCTTCAACTCCTCTCTGTCCCTTGGATTTGTCCCCTCTGCTTTCAAAACTGCTGCTGTCACCCCAGTCCTTAAAAAACCCGGTCTGGATCCCTCTTCCCTTAATAATTACCGCCCTATATCCAACCTCCCCTTTCTGTCAAAAACCCTTGAACGTCTTGTTGCCTCACAACTACAAACTCATCTCCTTGCCAATAACCAATTTGAACCCTTCCAATCTGGTTTTCGCCCTCCACAGCACAGAAACTGCTCTGCTCAAAGTCTTCAACGACCTACTCACTTCTGCTGACACCGGTTCCCTCAATATCCTTATTCTTCTTGACATGAGTGCAGCCTTCGATACTGTGAGCCATAACATCCTGCTCACCAGACTCAAAGACCTTGGTATCGAAGGTACTGCACTCACCTGGCTCCGCTCCTACCTTTCTGACAGATCTCATTTCATCTCCCTTCATAATCACACCTCTGCTACTGCCTCAGTTACCCAAGGCGTTCCCCAAGGCTCCGTACTTGGTCCCCTTCTTTTCATCATCTACATCCTCCCCCTTGGTCAGATACTCCGCCATTTCAACCTGAACTTTCACTGTTATGCCGATGACATCCAGATCTACCTCAGCACCAACTCCCCTGAATCCCCTCTCCCACATCATCTCCTGTCTGTCAGCGATCAAAACCTGGATGCACCACAACTTCCTCAAACTAAACAGCAATAAAACAGAATTCCTCCTCATAGGCTCCAAATCCACTCTCTGCAAAGCCAATAACCTCACTCTCACCATTGACGGCACCATTGTTTCCCCATCTCCCCAGGCCCGCAACCTTGGTGTGATATTTGATTCAACCCTCTCCCTTGAGCCTCACATTCGTCAGGTCATCAAAACCTCCTTCTTTCACCTTGAAATATTGCCAAAATCAGACCCTCACTCACTCCCTCTGCTGCCGAAAGACTTATTCACGCCTTCATCTCCTCACGACTTGACTATTGCAACTCACTACTCCTCGGCATCAGCTCCACCTCCATTAAAAGGCTCCAACTGGTTCAGAACTCAGCCGCACGACTCATCACCCGCTCCACATCCTGGCACCACATCACTCCGGTTCTAAAAGAGCTACACTGGCTTCCCATTTCTCACCGGATCATATACAAAATCCTGGTCCTTACCTACAAAGCCATCCACCACCTTGCCCCATCATACCTCACTGTGCTCCTCTCCCCCTACCAACCTTCACGGTCCCTCAGATCCGCTTCAGCCGGTCTCCTCTTTGTCCCCAAGTCAAAGCTCCGCAGTTTTGGGGACAGAGCCTTTCTAGGGCAGCTCCCAGGCTCTGGAACTCCCTCCCCCATGAGATCCGCATCTCTGAGTCCCTCACCATTTTTCAGTCCTCTCTCAAGACCCATCTCTTCTGTTCTACCTATCCTTAGTTTTTTTTTTTTTTTTTTTTTTTTTTTTATTTATCTATTCTAGTCTGTAAAGCGACTTTGAGTTTGAGAAAAGCGCTATATAAATTCAATTTATTATTATTATTAGTGTTGAGTCAAGTGTTAAAGTGTCCAGGTATTTATGTGAATGCAGGTGTGTGTATTGTCCTCTCTGCCCTATTTCCTCCTCCCCCCGAATGAGGAGTTGTATAGTCTTATGGCATGAAGGACAAAGGAGTCTGCTGGTCTTGCACTTAGGAAGAAGCAGCCTTCCACGTAACAGGCTCCTCTGGGTGCTGATGACGGTTTGCAGGGGGTGGCTGGCATTGTCAATAGTGTCCAGCAATTTGTCCAGTGTCCTCTACCACAGTCACCAGTGAGTCCAGCTTCATGCCAACCACAGCCCAAGATATTTGAATGATTGGACTGCCTCCACCTCAACTCCCTCTAGCAGGACTGGTTGCGGTCTTGGTGTGGACTTCCCAAAGTCAATGACCAGCTACTTTGTCTCAGAGGTGTTGAGCTGTAGAAAGTGAGACACCAGAAAGCAAAGTACCCCACTAGACTCAGATACTCCTCCTCCCTGTCACCCCTGATACACCCAACGATGTGTCATCGGCGTACTCCTATATGTGCTCCGAGTTGTAACAGAAGTCCGAGGTCTACAGGGTGAATAGAAGAGGGCCCAGCACTGTGCCCTGGGGGGCTCCAGTGCTGCTGACCACAGTGTCAGACATGATGTCCTTCAGCCTGATGTACTGTGGCCGGTCAGTGAGATAGTCTCTAATCCAATCTACCAGATAGGGGTCCACCAGAAGTCATAAGAGCTTAGGGTTGTCCCAATTAGGGTTTAATATTTTCCCCGAAAATTAGAAATTAGAATCCAGAATCCTTTATTACCGTAGCTACATTACAGCACCGTCGCCTGCATTAACGTTACAGCATAACAATACACACTTTTCATTTTATTACCCGTTTCCCATCATAACCTTTCCCAGGAATCGGGAAATAGTCTTGATCAGATTTCCTAGGAATCCCGTATCCTGGGATTAAACCCTTGTCCCAATGTCGAATTTCAAAGGGCGCGAGGGTTTGAGTACACACTTACACACCACTAAGTTCTTTCCGTGAGTTGGCATCAATGCAGACTTCAGGGAATTACCCACAGTTCAAAGCGTTGTGACGTTGACCATAGGGAAATCCATGAATTACAAAAAGATAACAACGGCACGCCACACGACCATGGAACGGAGCGGACCCGTTGTCCAGTTTGTAGAACAAGAGTCGCCAAGGTAACACGTGATCTTGTGAAAAGCTGTCCCAATCCCATTTCTACCTGTCGGAGCCCATGTGGCCTCACACACACACACTCACTCAGCACCAGAGATCAATTAAGTTTGAGTCTTTAGTCCTTAGGGCTCACTTTGGGATAGGGCCACTGAAAACACACGCAAATACACACAACCCAACCAAATACACAAACGCTGCAAATACAGAAACAAAAGAAAAGCACACAACCCAAGAAACAGAAACAATGCAAAAGAAAAGCACACAATCCCTGAAAACAAATGCAAAAAAAAACACTGCATCCAGATTACAGCATGGAAGTTCTCCAGGCCTCTAGGCAAGACCTAAGTGGAACACCTTGATTTCCGACCCCACGGGGAGAGAGCGCTCTACCTTTTTATTAGGAGTTTAAGACATGTCTAAGCTCATTGAGTATCACCTGTGACCTGAGCCAATAAACTAGAGACACACACCCACCCAACGAGAGAAAACAGATCTCAGACATGGACTTCATATTTAGTCTATGATCTCAAAGCAGTTGCACACCGTATCTCTCTCTGTTGTGTAATCTGGATGTTTGTCGTTGCATTCGTTTTCGGGCTTTGTGTGTGTTTTTTTTTGCATCATTTCTGTATTTGCAGCGCGTTTACAATAGGCTGCGCATGTGTTGTCAAATGTGTGTTTCATTAAGTTGCAGTGTGTTTGCCCCTGTCGGCAGCAAACTCACTCAGCAGGACGAACCTCAGCAGGCATCTGCCATCACACACACACACACACACACACACACACGCAGTAACACTGCTCCCTGCTGGATCACATACACCTCTGCCTGAATAAAACTGCTGAGGTCTGTGTTTCCTTATAAAATATACAGAAAATGAGCATCACACACACTCACAATGAGGAATAAAAACCCTAACAAAGGTGGTAGGTCGTACACATTTATTTCTTTAGGTCTATCCAGTCAATATATCGTTCAGGTCTCTCACTCAGGGACACAATTCAGCTTTTATGGTTTATTGGACTGCATTTGTTTTTTTTTACCAGCAAATCAAAATGAAGCTTCACAGCAGGGATGATAAGACACAACCGGCTGTGTGTATCCATGCATGCGTGTGTGTGTGTGTGTGCGACCTGGAGAACGCTGATGTTGCCATCACTGACTAGCATACAAGTATGCAGCTATGATCTATAAGAATAAAATGTAACAAAGTTAAGGAAACCTTAACATATGGATGGATGTTAACCAAGCTGACGGATGTTAATATGAGAGATTCCGGTGTGGAAACTGGATGCAGTGTTTTTTGTTGCCCTTTTTTTTCATGTTTTTTTTAAGACAAATGAAAAGACTAGTTTTCCCAGCAAAGCTTTGTGCCAGCGTGATGTTGTATCTGCTTCATGGTTCCTCAGAGCTACAAACCTCACCTAGCAACACAAGACAATAAGCATATGTCATTGCTGTTGACTTTTTTCCTCATATTTTTTCAGGAAATCTGATTTAAAGTGTCAGCTGTCAGCAAATCTAGCTCTTAATTGTGTTTATTATGTGCCAATATTAGGGTTGTAACAATATGGAATATGAAACCAAAATGGCGACATTCAGATCCACGATCATGTGTCGCAGAGTGAGAAGGCAGAATCGCAACAAAGCCTGTGGCAGAAAAAAAGTTGTATTATGTTTCCCGATAACTGTTCCCCACCAAAAAAATATAAAAATAAAATTATGAATTGAGGTTTGTATCGAATCGTGGGTCATAAATCATGATACAAACCGAATCCTAGGTTTGGTGTGTCATTACAGCCCTAGCAGATATGAGGCAAAAGAGAGGGACACCAAAACCAAAACCACTTGGACCCTCCTGGTGTCTTCGGGTCAAATTTGACCCCTATCCAAATAGGTTTCTATATCAGAAATTTGGGTTTCTTTAAATTTTTCCAAAACAGTAACAGATGGTTCCCAACAACGCTCCTCACAAGTTAATCAGTTCACTACGTTTCTTGAATTTGGGTGTTTTGTCAATTATATAGCATTTAGAGAAAAAACTAATTGGTAAAATAACGTTTTTTAAACGTCAAAAAGACAAAATTTCAATAAAAGTGAAACAATGAAATGCTAACAAATGTCAAAGTGACAAAAATATGAAAAGTTGTAAAAAAAAGGAACAACAATGTCAGATAGTGACAAAAAAAGCATTAAAGATTTGGAGAAAAACCCACCAAAAAATAATAATTCAAAAGGCTCAGAAAAAGTTGACAAAACGTTGAAAAAAAATCAGGGGAAAGACAAAAGGGTCAAACAAAGACGACCATAACCTTGATAAAAAAGGTTTTTCATTTGAAATTTCCAGGTCGGCGGGAAGACAAAACGAGGGTTAAGCAAGCATGATGAGCCAGTTGATGGACAGGAGGACTCTTAAAAACCTATAGAAATACAGTTAGTATTGATTTTTTGTTAAGTCACATGTTTGATCTAATATAAAAAAAAAGATTAAAATATGTTTTTCTTAATTAGATAGGGACAAAGACAAAACCTGAATAACTGCAGTGCTCTTTATTCATCAGATCAAGCTTATTTACAGTATGTTGTTCATCACATACAAAATGGAACCCAAACTGCTTGAAAAAAGGTGATAAAAGGAATTAATGCTGTGCAGAAAATAAAACCCGCGACCTCTTATTCTAGAGGTCAGCATCAGTGTTGCCGATCGGCGGTGCTTTGACTGACAGGTGTGGTGTCCTCTCTGAACATCTCGACTAATTTTGACAAATAGCTCGGCGGGTGCAGCATCATGAGCTTCAGCGGCATGAAATGAGCTTTAATTACTGGCCGTTACTGCAGCTCTGACGGGGTCTGTGGGTTAGGGTTCCCCCCCCCTGCAGACGCCGAGCCATTTGGTTCCTAGATGAGCTGAATGTGTTGCATGCATCTGAAAGTGAACACCTCTGAACATCTGTGTAGGGTGAGTGTAGCACATGTGTACAATGCAGTTATTGTAGAAATATGGGGAATTGCTCCAGCACATGCTTGACTTCTTGTGCATATCTCATCAATAAAACGTAGGTACTATGTAGGTTTCTCATTATGTTGGATTAAGATGTAGAAGTATTTAAAGCTAGTGCATGACTTTTTGATATTAATGAACGTCTGTTACATTCCAGCCATTGCCAGATGAGTTGCTACAAAGCTAATTAAGACGATCAGCTCCACACAACGCTGTATTTCTCAGTATGACTATGTCCAGAAGATTGTGGCGTCACCTCACCATCATGTTTTTTGCATCCTCCGCGTCCTCCTTGGCTACTAGCAACTGTGCGCAGTCACAGAAGGCTTGTATCATGTGGACACGCTGATAGTCTTTTTGTCGTTACTTAGAATTCCTCACGGGGGAGACAAAATGCACACTAGAGCTGGAACTGCATGTTTTAGTTACAATGTCTAATGAGTTCAGAGCTCAATTTTTGGGTTTTCTTACTTACCATTTCCAAACCCCTTGATTTAAACATGAATGACCCCTTTGCTAAAGGGCTTAAATATACTTTTTTTAGCATTCCATTATTGTTATACATGGTATATGACTGCAGGTCAATTTATCTGGGGCTCATAGCATTATTACTTTTGGGCTCACAGTCAAATGTAGTGTAACTTTTTATAATTAGAGTATATTGTAACTATAGGGGTGGCCTGTACAGTTGTGTTCAAAATAGTCCATAACTAACCCATAAGTCATATTTTTGGTAAAAGTGATATTTCTACATGGCAAATAATTTACTAGTATGTGTAGTAGAGTCATAGAAAACCAATTCACCCAACAGTCATGACACGCTGCTCAGAATAACTGAATCTATAATCGCATGTTCAAAACAAGTGTTGTGTTCAATTATTTAGGTGATCGATTCTGTGAAGACACAAGTGTCAATTAGGGCCCATATTTAAGGAAGAAAAAAAAAAAGAAAAGGTCAACTACCATTTGAATGGATTGAAGAATAGCTAAAATGGCAAAGGCTCAACCAATGATCAGCGTCAGCAAAATCAAAGACTTAAAGTCACCTGCGAGTACTGTTAGGATTAGAACAAGGCTATGTGAAGCTGACAAAAACAACATGTACTGAATAGGTTGAAATTTGCTAAAGGACACATTGACTTGCCAAAGGAGAAATGGCGCAACATTCGGTGGATTGATGGGAGCAAAATTGTTCTTTTTGGGTCTAGGGGCCGCAGACAGTTTGGCCGAGTTTTGGCCAGCAAAGCATGCTGGTGCAAAAATCCTGTTATGGGGATTGTAAAGGAGGATTCAGTTTTTGAGGTTGGTTGCCATCGTCGTGGGGCATCGGTCAGAATGCATGAGCTGAGCCACAGAGAAGTTTTGTCCATTCAACAGAAGTTGTATTTAATAAAACTTAACGAGGCAAATTATGTATGACAGAACAGACCGAGACACATCGGTCGGAGAATCTTGGAAGAAAAATAGAAATCAGAACTTGAGTCAATATTCTCACATGTTCATAAAGTAACTAGATAAATAATGTTATCAAGAAATAAGGCACAAAGTAAAATTTGTGTTTCCAGCTGCTACCCCATGTGAAGGTGTGAAAAAGAAGTGACCAGGTGAACTCAGTCAGGTAATTAAGGTGGAAGCAACAACCAATCAGTGGTGAAGACAGGCGAGGAAAGGAAGTGAGGTACAGGAAGTGAGGTAGGTGTGGAAAGCAAGTGTCGAAATAAGAAAGAAATGGGGATCTTTTCGCATACCAGGGATGCAATTGGATCAGAATCAATACACCAAAATACTTCAGAGGTCATGTTGCCTCATGCTGAAGAGGAAATGCCTTTGAAATGGGTCTTTCAACAAGACAATGACCCAGAACACACCAGTAAGGAGCAAGGTCTTGGTTCCAGATGAACAAGGTTGATGTTATTGAGTGGCCAGCCCGACCCCTGGACCTCAATCCCATAGAACACTTGTGGGGGTGACATCATAAATGCTGTTTCTGAGGCCAAACCCAGTAATGCAGAGCAATTGTGGGATGTAGTTCAATGGTCCTGGGCTGGAATACCTGTTCACAGGTGACTCCATGCAACACAGATGTGAAGCAGTTGTCAGAAATAATGGTTATGCGACTAAATATTAGTGCAGTGATTCAAAGTAAAGCAAACCCTTGAGACATTTTCAGTTTATACAGTTTTCAGTTTGGAAAGAAAAATGCAAGTACTGCAAATATTCCTTTTTCTTCAATTTCTGTAAAGATAGAACACAAACTTGATCAATTTGGGTCAGGTTTTGATTTGGAATTAAAAGTGCAGTCTTCCCAATGCATTGCTATTATGGAATTAAAAGCTATTCTAAGGATTTTGAGCATTATTCACTACTTTAAACACACTGCTATTATTCTGAACACAACTGTATATGTGTGGTTTTCAAAGGCACGGACAAGCGACCTAACTTGCAATTTAGGCAAATGGGATTTTTAGAAAATTATTTTAAAAAAAAGAAGAAAAAAAAAGGTGAACTCCAAAGCTTGACACTATAACTACCAAATCATCCTCGACATTATGCCTATCTTTAAGAAGCTAGTGTAGTCTGCCTTACAGTTGCTATTAGAAATGGCTGAAGAGACTCTGAAGTGCTATGATTCTTCTTTCTCCAAAATGGGACATTGGCAATAAAAGCCCAAAACATTTAACCCTCATGTTACTGTTTCCCATTATCATTGTTCTTTTTTATTACCCAAAATAACATGATTGATTCCACACAACGCTCTTTGGGATGATTTTGATGGGTAAATTTGGGGCGTCTTATTCAATTTTACAGCATCTGAAAAACAAACTGAAGTGGTTTTGAAATAGTATTGAGTAAAAGTTGACATATTCCAGTCTCCATAAACATACTTTCCTTTAATTTTAGTCTAAATAATTCCTAATTTCTGCTTTTCTAACTCAAACATTAGGTATAATTTCCTAAAAATGAGTTTTATTGATCATAAATTCCAAAAATAACTGTAAAACTAAAGTTAGTAAGTTACGTAGTGATGAAAACGTCAAAAAGTGACAAACATTGAAAAAAAAGCGTCAAAAGGATTGAAGAAAAGGGACAAAAACGTAAGAAAAAGTTAAAAACATTGATAAAAAGCATCAACAAAAGTGTTGATTTTCAATTTTGACGGGAAGACAACACGAGGGTTAAGAAAAAAAATCTACAGATGGGAACGCTCTTACTGGCCAAGTTTATGTAAAGAATGACAGTTGATGTGCATTAAGTTGACAGAATGGCACTTGTTCCCTCTGTGAGCTGTTCCTAGAGGAAAAACAAGATTAGCCTCGCACAGGGAGAGTACAAACAGTACACAGTAAAACATGGGTTTCGACACAGAAAAAGCATCTCTCATCGATGAAGATGAACGGGCACTGTATGGTGCAATTTGAAATTGAAAATTTGAATTTTTCCAATGTGAGGCTGCAGATGCCTTTTCAATGTCAGGTAATACCAAAGGATGCACATCAAGGAAAGAAAATCCACTGAAGATAGCAGTGTGATACTACCATCTGCAGGAGAATAGCCTATATGACATTACTCTCCTGCACAGAAGTTTTGGATTCTGAATATAAATTAACTATGATTATATGTATTTCTTTTTTTTTTCTAATGTATTCTCTCCAAAGAGCCAGAAATGGAAGAAGTATTCAGACCTTTTACTTAAGTACCAATACAACATTAGAAATAATCCATTAGAGGTAGAAGTCCTACATTTAACATTCAATTATGTACCAGGGACAGCTGTCCCTGTCTAGATATACATAAATTACATTACATTACATTACGTGCACAGGTTTCGGGCTATTGTTGCCCCGGGCAACAGAGCACTGCGTATGAATGAGAGGGAAAGCCCTTGAGGTTTTGAAGTTATGGAGATAATGACATATGCCCTGTGAACAGTGGTGACGCATTCAGATGCTTTACATAATGTGCTCATATTATGCTTTTGGGCTTTTTCCCTTTCCTTAATTGTGTTATGTATCTTTTTTTTGTGCATGTTATAGGTTTACAAAGTGAAAAAGCCCAAAGGGGGAGTTACCATCTCCCATAAAAAAAACATTGTGTCACTTTGTAATGCTCGCCTAGCTGCTAGCTTGGCACACCCTCATACTCTGCTTCTGACTGGCTAGTAGTCCTTACCTAGCTACTGCGCATGTGTGACTCCCAACAAAGATGGAACAGAAGTGCAATGCCTCACTCTGTAGCTAAAACAGAGAGCTCAACACACAGGGTGAAAAGAGGAGCTGCAGCAATGTGCATAGTATAGAAGTGAGATGTCTCACTCTGTAGCTAAAACAGAGTTCCCCTTCGAGGAACTCGAACTGCGTCGGTTACGACACTATGGGAATCGCCTTCAGGCATGACAGGGCTGAATGTGAATGAAAACTACTCCAATCCTATTGGTCCTAGTGAGAACGGTAGCATGTGACGGCATAACCGTAGGGACATATAAGCACACCGGCACATAGCTCATTAGCTTTTTTCTATTCAGCAGGCACGTTGGTTGATGTTGAGTGGCGAGCTACTGTGTTACTCACCTGGAAATATGTCCGAGCGTTTGTACCGGTTCCGACGATGTGTGTCTCCCTGCCCTCGCTTCATCACGGTAGGTGACTCGCATGAACTGTGTGTCGCTTGTTTGGGCCTGTCGCACGCCACAGCGGCTCTCGAGGGGGCTGTGTGTGACCATTGCGAGGCCCTGCCTATGCGGGTGCTGCGGTCCCGCGTAGCCCTTTTTTCCGCGGACGGCCAGATCCGCTCTCCCCGTGGCTCGGGCCCCGCGGTCGCTGAGGCGGCCCGGCGGGTCCGGTCGGGGGTTTGCAGCAGGATCTGCTGGAGGGTTCCGAGACGGCTGTGGCCCTTTCTCGCCCTTCTGCCGATTCCGACTCCCCTGGTCCTCGCTTTCGGCTTCTGCCCGGGACGTAGGCTGGAGAGGCGGCCGCACTCGGCTCTGTGGAGCTGCATGTGCGTCGTGGAGGAGGGTGAGGACTTCGGGTGTCGCGCCGACGTCATCTGAAGTGCGCCGCGCCGGACTGTGTTGAGCTGTTGGATGGCGCGGTCTGTGGCAAAACCCGACTGGATTGGCCACAGGCTGTCAGGGAGCTTGATCGCTTCCTTCCGCTCCATGCCCCGCTCCATGCCGTTTTTTCCCGGTTTTGCACAGTTAGTTGTGCAAATTGTGGGAGAAACCTTACTCTGCCCGGCTTTCTCCTCCCCAGCAGCTGGAGTTTTGGCAATGTGGCGGGATTAAGGACTGCGGCTACGGGACGATACCGCGGGTTGACGACGCCTGGCGTGTTACTTTCGCCCCTGCTGACGTTGTCTTTGGCCAGCCGGGCGCTGCCGATGTGACCATGTCGGATGTCTTCCTCATTGGTGGGGAAGGCGTGTATGGCGGCGGGCAAGGCTGGAGTGAGCCTGCACACCGTGGCGGTTTTGCAGGCCTGCTAGGCGGACCTGCTGCTGGAGATGGACCGGAGGGGGTGCCGAGGCGCTCCGGACGCGTGTTGCGCTGAACTCTGTCGCTGACAAGTTTCGCCGTGTCCGGTCCCAGGAGGAGGCGTTCGGCAGTTTCTCCTTCGCCGGACTTGGTCCCGCTCTGCTAGGACGGCTGGACCTTCTCAGCCCTCTACCAGCTCCCACCGGCCGCGCCAGTGACGCTGTCTGGCTTCTCGCGGACCCCTCGAGCGGCTTGGGACGCGGGCATCGCTCCCACGCACCCTCCCCGGCAGTTTGGTCCTGAGGGACGCGTCCAGTCGCGGAGGGGCGAGGCGCGGAGGTCCTGTCTATGTGTTTAGCCCTCGGAGGCCGACTGAGGTCCCCTCCTGGGTGGCCGCTTGCGTTGTGTCCCGCCGGGCGCTCGGGACACGCTAGCCGCCGCCGAGCCTTCTCCACTCTGCCTGCCCCGAGGGGTGGCGGTTGGCCGAGATTCGCTCCCGCCTGCGGATCATCGGCGAGTTCTTCCTGGCGGCCAGCTTCGGGACTCTTCCGAGATTGGCACGCCGCACCGCCACCAGCCCCGAGGGGTTGGTTCTGCTGGCGGATTTCGGTTGCCGGGGTTTGGAGAGCATATCCCGTGGGTTCTGCGCGCCGCCTTCTATGAGTACGGGCTGCAGTTCCGGTCCACCCCGCGCTTGCCGCTGGAGGACGGGGCCGTGGAGCTCGCTCCGCTGGCCAGCGGGTCCGGTTTCTACAGCCGGTGCTTCCTGGTTCCCGTGAAGGACGGAAGGCCAGCACCCTGTTCTGGATCTGCGGGTTCTGAACCGGTCTCTGAGGAGATACAGGTTCGTGATGCTCACCATCCCTGCCATCATGTGTCACATCCGGTCTGTGGACTGGCTTGTCACCATGGATCCGAGGGTTGCATGCTTCTACATCTCCTTTGTCCTTCCCACAGGAAGTTCCTGAGGTTCGCCTTTGGGGCATACCAATATCGGGTTCTTCCTCGGCCTGGCACTCTCCCCTCGCACTTTCACCAAGTGTATGTATGCGGCGCTGGCCTCTGCGGCTCCGGGGCATCCGGGTCCGCATTACATCGATGACTGGCTTATCCTGGCTCAGTCTCGGGAGTTGGCAGTTCGGCATCGAGATGTCGCCCGCTCATCTTCTTCGCTTGGGGCTGTGGCTCAACGATGGAAAGAGTGTGCTGGCACCCGCCCTGAGGACCGTGTTCTTAGGGGTGGTGTGGACTCGTTGACGATGCTGGCACATCTGTCTCCGGCTCGTGTCGAGTCCGTTCTGGCCACGGTGAAGAGTGTGTAGCTGGGCCGCGCCATCACAGTGAAACCCTTTCAATGGGTGTTGGGCCTTGTGGCGGCTGCTTCCGGCGTGTTACCTTCTGGTCTTCTGCACATGAGGGCCCTGTAGTGGTGGCTGAAATCCAAGGGGTTCTCCCCGAGGGGAAACCCGCTCCGCCCGATACGGGTTACGCACACATGTCTTCGCACCCTATCGGTGTGGACGAAGCCTTGGTTCCTGTCCCAAGGACCCGCGCTGGGGTGCCCTGTCGCCGTGTTATCGTTTCAACAGGCGCTTCCTCACCGGGTGGGGCGCGGTCATGGGCGACCGCTCTGCGATGGGTGTTTGGCAGGGGCATCACTCGTCATGGCACATTAATTGCCTCGGGATGCTGGCCATGTTCCGGGCTCTGAGGAGCTTCCTGCCTGCACTCCTGGGTCGCCTCGTGCTGGTCTGGTCCGATGACGTTGCTGGCACGTTTGTCTCCGGCTCGTGTCTAGTCCGTTCTGGCCACGGTGAAGAGTGTGAGGCTGAAATCCAAGGGGTTTTCCCCGTGGGGAAACCCGTTCCGCCTGATACGGGTTACGCACAATTGTCTTCGTGCCCTATCGGTGTGGGAGACACCTTGGTTCCTGTCCCAAGGACCCGCGCTGGGGGCGCCCTGTCGCCGTGTAATCGTTTCAACAGACGCTTCCCTCGCCGGGTGGGGCGCGGTCATGGCCGACCGCTCTGCGAAGGGGGTTTGGCGGGAGCATCACTCGTCATGGCACATCAATTGCCTCGAGATGCTGGCTGTGTTCCGGGCTCTGAGGAGCTTCCTGCCTGCACTCCTGGACCGCCACGTGCTGGTCAGGTCCGACAATACAGCTGTGGTGGCCTATCTGAATCACCAGGGGTCTGCGCCGCGCCTCTATGCAGACTGGCGCATCGGATCCTCCTGTGGTCCCAGCGGAGACTGCTCTCTCTCAGGGCGATGTTTATCCCTGGGCTTCAGAATCTGGGGGCGGACCTGCTGTCGAGACAGGGGCTGAGGCCCGGGGAATGGCGGCTCCACCCCGAGGTGGTGGAGTCCTTGTTCGAAAGGTTCGGACCCTTCTCGAGAGACTACGCACTGTCCTCTGTGGTTCTCCCTGACGCCCCCGGGCCCGCTGGGGCTGGACGCCATGGTGCGAGAGTGGCCGAGGCTGCGTCTGTACGCGTTTCCCCCAGTCGCTCTGCTCCCAGGGGTCCTGGAGAGGGTCCGTCGGGACGGCATCCGCCTGCTTCTTGTGGCGCCGTTCTGGCCAACCCGGGTGTGGTTTTCGGACCTGATGGAGCTCCTGGACGGTCCGCCGTGGCAGGTCCCTCTGAGGAGGGACCTGCTGTCCCGGGAGGGGGGCCGGGTTCTTCACCCTTGCCCCACCCTGTGGCGGCTGTGGGTCTGGCCCTTGAGGGGCCCAGTACTCGAGGCGGGCCTGACGGCGGGTGCGGTCGAGACTCTCCTTAGCTCCAGGGCCCCGTCTACACGGAGGATGTATGGCCAGAAGTGGGCCGTCTTCTCTGCCTGGTGCAGTGGACGCATGCTGGACCCAGTTACCTGCCCGGTGCTTCAGGTGCTGGAGTTTCTGCAGGACCGCTTCTCTGCGGGCCTTTCCTCCACCCTCAAGGTTTACGTGGCTGCCATTTCGGCTTTCCACGCCCCTTCGGGGTTGGGTCTCTGGGGAGGCTTCCCTGGTCATTCGGTTCCTCCGTGGGACTCGGAGGATGAGACCTGCGACTGTCCTAGGGTTCCCACCTGGGATCTGGCGGTGGTTCTTGAGGCGCTGGCTGAGGCCCCTTCGAACCGTTGGAGTCGGCTGCGGCCAAGTACCTGACCTTGAAGATGGCCTTCCTCCTTGCTGTCACCTCTCTGAGGAGGGTGGGGACCTCCAGGCTCTTTCGGTTGCTTTCCGATGCCTGGAGTTTGCCCCGGTAATGTGAGGGCCATTCTGCACCCTGCCCGGGTACGTTCCCAAGGTGCAGTCCTCTGTCATGGGGCCTGTGGTGCTGCAGGCGTTTCATCCTCCACCTCATGTGACGGCGGAGGACGGAGGCTCCATTTGCTCTGCCCTGTCCGGGCCCTGAGTGTCTTCACTCTGAGGTCCTCCGGGTGGAGGAAATCGGACCAGTTGCTGGTGTGTTTCGGGTCCTCCAAGGCTGGGCTTCCCGCTTCTAAACATACTATCAGTAACTGGATCGTTCAGACTATCTCCCTGGCCTATCGGGTGCGCGGTTTGCCTTCACCTATGGCTGTACGGGCTCACTCCACGAGAGGCATGGCGGCCTCTACGGCTCTCCTCTCTGGTGCGTCTCTCCAGGAGGTTTGTGATGCAGCTGGCTGGGCCACTCCGCATACCTTCTTCAGGTTCTATAGTCTGGACTTTCCCTCCGCACCTGGTACCCGGGTGCTCTCCTCCTAGTCGTGCCCACGAGTGGTTTCACGCTGGGGCAGGCGGGGTTTCGGCGCGGGTTAGTGGGTATCTCGTTCCCATAGTGTCGTAACCGACGCAGTTCGAGTTCCTCGGGGGAACGCCTCAGGTTACGTATGTAACCTTTGTTCCCCGAGAAGGGGAACGAGACACTGCGTCGGTTCGCCGCGCCTCACCCCGCCTGGAGTGCCTTGCTTCATAGAAAGAGCTAATGAGCTATGTGCCGGTGTGCTTATATGTCCCTACGGTTATGCCGTCACATGCTACCGTTCTCACTAGGACCAATAGGATTGGAGTAGTTTTCATTCACATTCAGCCCTGTCATGCCTGAAGGCGATTCCCATAGTGTCGTAACCGACGCAGTGTCTCGTTCCCCTTCTCGGGGAACAAAGGTTACATACGTAACCTGAGACGACCTAAACACACAGGGTGAAAACAGGATCTGCAGCAATATGCAGTACAACAACAATATGGTGTTTTTTGAAAAGGAAACCATGTAAACCTATTCTGGTACAACCTCAAAATGAGCATGATATGGGCACTTTAATTACAATTTTCTACTAATACTTACATTTTAAATTAAGACTTTTGTACTTGAGTTTTTTTGCCTAAGGTATTTCTACTTTTACTTAACCCTCGTGTTGTCTTCCCGCCGACCTGGAAAGTTTAGTTTTTCTGAGTCAAAATTTAAAAAGAAAAACCTTTTATCAAGAATATGGTCGTCTTTTTTGACCCTTTTGTGTCTTTCCTCCAATAATTTTGTGTCACTTTTTCAATATTTGTCAACTTTTTCTGAGCCTTTTGAAACTTTCGTGGGGTTTTCCCCAAATGTTTAAAGCTTTTTTTTTTTTTTTTACATTTGTCCCTTTTTTGACAATTGTGCTACTTTTTTCGACATCTTTTCACATTTTAGTCACTTTTATTGACATTTTTCTCTCTTTTTTACACTTTTTTAAAAGTACTTTTACCAATTGTTTTTTCTCCAAATGCTATAAAATTGACAAAAAACACCCAAATTCAATGAAAATAGTGACCTGATTATTATTTAACTTGTGAGTAGCGTTGTTGGGAACCATCCGCGTTACTTATTTGGAAAATTAGTTTGAAAGAAACCCAAATTTCTGATATAGATACTTTTTGGAAAGTGGTCAAATTTGACACGAAGACAACAGGAGGGTTAAAGTTGAAGGTGCAGTAGGTAAGGCTTATAAAACTGACTTCATGTCATATTTGCTGAAATTGACCCTATGTTCAAGTAGAACTACATGAAGCAGTTACAGCCTGTAGTGCCATTTGCAAAAATCCACAGCTCACTGTTCAGATGCACCAATCAGGGCCACGGGGGTGTCTAACTGCATGTCAATCATTGCTCATACACACACATTCATTCTCCCTTGTGGTGGAGAGGGGCTTAAGGAGACCGTTTTGGGATTTAGCAGTAACTCTGTTGGCTAAGTCCTGGATCTTTGCAATCCTACCTACAGCACCTTTAACATCTGAGTACTTCATCCACCACTGGTAATATGTTATAATTAAAAGTATCCAACTCTAGTTCATTAGTCCACAAATGTTTCATTTCTTTGCGCTAAAAATCTCCACATTTCATTGTGCAGCTCATTTTACTGCAGTAGATTTCAACTCATTTGTTCCTAAACCAAAAGTTGATGCGGTATATTAGTTTCAATGTCTACATGTTCTGTAATTAATAGAACAGCACACCCCGTTTGGTTTTCTATGCAATGTGAGCTTAAATCACAGCTGCTGTATTGTTTTAACCCTCTGACTGTTGGACTGCTGGTATGTGATGTGTGTGGTATGTTGAGTTGTGTTGCTCAGTATGTGAACTGTACATGCTTTGTTGTGTTGTTGGGTATATGTATACATGCACTGGTGTTCTGCACAAATAAAGCCCCTTATGCATATATAAAGTTCAGTGGATTCAATTGAATTTTCTCTGAATGCTCAGCACTAAATAATCATGCCTAATGCATTTTCTATCTAGCGGCATATGTCATTCTCTATAAAAGGTAGTTATAGGCCTAGAAGTTCAAAATGTGGTACACCATCTTATTCTTTGAAATGTGTTGACTTGTTTTAAGAAGAAGAAAGAAAGAAATAAAAAGTGATTTTACAGCAATTTTATCTCACTATAAAGGGAGAGGATGGGAATTGGAAGGGGTATGAGCATAGATTGTATATTAATATTAGTCTATGGGTATGAGTTACAACTAGGGACACTGTGAGGCAAATAGTGGGGTAAAATATATTTTAATAAGCAGATTGTTTAATATAATCTAATATATGTAATATATGTTAACCTTTGTATTTTATTATCACAGACTAATGTAAAATCGAGCCTGTTCTACATACTCCGGTACGGTAGGTGGCGGTATGCATCGAAAAAAATAACCGCGGAAAAGAAGAAGAAAACACATCAACAAGGAAGTAGGCTACCGGCGTCTTTTCAAAACTGATAATTTATTAAAGGACTCTGCAGCTTTTAGACTCACTTCGAAAATTATTTTAGAAGTAGGGTCAAGCGGGCGTTGTCATTAATATTTATAGTGTTGGAGATGGAGATGTGTCTGCTGTAAGTGGACCCGCACGGGCTGAGGCACTCTCATGCTGGAAAACTACAACACGTGGGTTCCGTGCGTGTTCACTGATTACACAGCCATTGGCTTTAACGGGGAATTCGTAAGTAGCCAAAGCCCATTTTCTGTGTGTGTGTGTGTGTGTGTGTGTGTGTGTGTGTGTGTGTGTGTGTGTGTGTGTGTGTGTGTGTGTGTGTGTGTGTGTCTCTGTCTGTCTGTCTGTCTGTCTGTCTGTCTGTGTCTCTGTCTGTCTGTGTCAATGTCTGTCTGTGTCAATGTCTCTGTGTCTGTCTGTCTGTGTCAATGTATCTGTGTCTCTGTCTGTCTGTCTGTCTGTGTCAATGTATCTGTGTCTCTGTCTGTCTGTGTCTCTGTCTGTCTGTGTCTCTGTCTGTCTGTGTCTCTGTCTGTCTGTGTCAATGTCTGTCTGTGTCAATGTCTGTCTGTGTCAATGTCTGTCTGTGTCTATGTCTGTCTGTGTCTGTCTCTGTGTCAATGTATCTGTGTCAATGTCTGTCTGTCTGTGTCTATGTGTGTCTGTTTTAGTGTCTCTGTCTGTCTGTGTCTATGTCTGTCTGTATCAGTGTCTGTGTCTCTGTCTGTGTCAATGTCTGTCTGTCTATCTGTCTGTCTGAAATTAATGGAACTGTAACAAAAAAGTAAAGTGTATTGGCTCCAAGTTATAGACCCACACCATTTTTTCCTAAATACTTCTACTGATATACAGATTTATGGCAGCGCCTAAAAACAAGTAACCCTGAGTCACTTCAAGCTTTTAACAGCCAGGAGGTAATGGGGGTTCAAGACTAAAACAATGTGTTATGTAACATTCCAGAGTTATTCCAAATAGTACATATGATAACGAAAAAAGAAATCAAAACTGTTTCGACCACACATTCCCATATAACTATTTCACATTTGATTAATCGTGGTCTTCACAATAAGCTAATCAGCTCCTAATAAATCGCAATTTCCATCTGACAACGGTTAATTGTTCCGCCCTAAATGAAAGCAGTTAAAAGTGTTCTTTTCTGAAATGGATACTATTTGGATGTTTTATTTTTCTTCTCACATTTCCACGTCACAGAGAGCATGGACTACCTGCCGGATGACAACTCCAGGTACAAAGACGTCGACTACTGGGATGAAAGATACAAGACCGAGCAGAGTTATGATTGGTTGGGCAGATTCTCCAAATTCCAGCACCTTCTGGAAAAGCACGTCCATAAAGAAGACTCTATTCTGATACTTGGTTAGTAGTCTCATGTTATTCTGATTGCACAACACACAGATTAGGCGTCACTCGGTCAGAACATATTGGCAACATCTGGTATATGGGGGCTTTCTGGGAAATTATGGGTCCCCTAGTTGAGTCAAGCAGGGGACTCAACCCCCCTCTCCCTGTCATTCTTCTACTTTTTATGGTTGCCAATGCTATCATTAGCATCACGTGTACTTTTGTTCAATTGTTTTAGGCATCCATTTGTATAGAAATACCAGTTAGCTCCGCTGGTAGCTAAGCGTATGGGGCTCTGGATACGTCACCCCGTGTGCTGTTGTGATTGGTCGTAGTGTTATCCAATTGCGTGCAGTGAGATTTTTAAATGCACGCTTGGTGCCGCCCCTCGAGATGGACGACTCTCATTACTTGATGCCAGGCCCTTAATCTTTCGGATTTTGGTTTGAATTCCCAGGCTAAATTTTCTTTACTTTTCGGTACAATTTTCTGCATGGACACATTTCCGTGTATTCTCTCTGTTAACCCTTGTGTACACTTTGAAATGGGATAACTTGACCCGTTTCAAAGTGTTTTATATCAGAAATATAATAAATAACACGGATGATTCCATACAACATCCTTCAGGTAAAATTAAAGATTACTTTCATTGAATTTTTTGGGTGTTTTATTGAATCTTATAGCATTTGAATTCTTTTTCAAAACGGTATCCGGACTAAACTTTGACATATTCCCATCTGTGAGCCACTCAACATCCTCTGATCTTAATTATTAGTCAAAATAATTCATAATTTCTGCCTTTTTAACTAAAAACTTATGTATAATTTGATACAAATGAGGTTTGCTGACCATGAATTCCAAGAACAAGTGTAAAACCCATTATTAAACCAGCTCAGGTTTTAAAAAAAGCGCCAAAAGCATGGAAAAAAATGAAAAATAAATGGAAAAGCACAAAAAAAACATTCAGTTTTGACCTGCAAGGTCAAGTTCATGGTTAATGGGAAGACAACACACAACGGGTAAGGACATTGAAGTTGATGTTGTGTCACACTTTATTGAAGATTTCTTTTGGCATTCATTAGACTGGAGAGCTGTAGAGAGACAGGGAATGACATGCAGAAAAGTGCCACTGCGGAAAGGAACGTAAGGGGTACGTAGGGCGCACGCTCAACCAGGTGAGCTACCTAGGCGTCCCAGAAGCCACACTTTATTGCTGAAGAAACTGGAATCCCCTGGGCTTTGGAGTGGAATTTTTGAAATGTGTCCACAAGATGTCACTGTTCCCTTAAAAATAAACCCACTCCTCTTGCACTCGCTACCTGCAAAAACGTTTTGGATTTTAAATGGCCCAGCTGCTCCCTAAAACACTAAACAGCTAGAGCATGAACATAGTGTTGTGGCCCCCGGACATAGAGCAGACCTGTGTGTGAATTGGAGGCAAAAAGCTGGTGGGGGCATTGTCACTATAAACACAAACTCTTCAGCAGCTTCCTCTTGGATGGATATTTATTTTAAGCCAGAGTAAGAATGCATCCGTTCGTCCTTTTTGTGTATTCATTTATTTGCCTACTAATATTGATAAAGAGTGCACAGCTATGGTCCTGTGTATTACAGTGGTTCTTAAAAAAACAAGCAAGTT
Organism: Percina caprodes; assembly: GCA_013375575.1. Classification (NCBI taxonomy): domain Eukaryota; kingdom Metazoa; phylum Chordata; class Actinopteri; order Perciformes; family Percidae; genus Percina; species Percina caprodes. The sequence continues at coordinate 219,861 of JABXJD010000615.1, forward strand.
GTTCCCAGAGGTTGATGTAGTCACTTCTGATGGCATGCACTAAGTTGCATCTTTTGGCAAAAAGACCAATGACCAATCGACGGTGAAAAGGTTTAAAAAAATAAATAAATAAAAAGAAGTAGTCATGCTTTATCCATCAGGATGAGTTAAACGCAGATGTATGTAGGCTGACATGCCGGCTTCATAGTTTTGTTGGACCAGTTATACCTCCACAGAAGCATAGATGGCTGTGGTGGTCTGCTCCTTTCTGATGCGAGCCTTGTTTATGCATACTCAGTGGTGTGTGTGAGTGTGTGTGTGATTGTGTTTGTGGGCTTTGTTATTGGAGGTTTGTTAAAGTTGTGTCAGGGAGTCTGTGCGTGTTTGTGTGCGTGTATGTAAAGGTGAGGGTGGCCTGATGAGGTTGTCATAAATTGGGCTGTTCGCTGGACTGTTTTGCTTTGGTCTAATTCCTGCAAGACTACAGTGCCTGTGTACACATATGATACTTTTTTCCATGAATTTAATGGTCTGGAGCTTTACTTTGTTGAAAATACTGCATCGTCCAACACATTTCTACGTGCGAACATTGACAAACACATGGACACAGATAGTATCCAGCCTCCCTTTTTCAACGCGTGTCTGATACATAAAATATCTTCTCTTGCTTCTCTCCTGTGTTACACTGCAGCAGGCAACACCAGCGCAGAGCACTTTCCTGCACGCTTATCCAAACCCAAAAGCGAGCCATTATAGCGCTTGAGAGTTCTCGTCTTCGAGGGCATATCTCTCACTCTCTCTCTCTCTCTCTCTCTCTCTCTTTCTATCTCTATGTCTCTCCAACACACGTTTCTGTCACCAGCACGTGTTGCCGTACACATGCACAGAGAAGCAGCTATGTAGGGAAGCCTGAGATGCGGAGCTATGAATAGCTCTGAAAAGCACTTAGATATCACCACGCTTGGACAAATGCCTGCGCTGTAAATCCAAAGGGACCATTGTCTCTCGTATAAAAATGACACAGTTAATTACCCTCCTTATAGGGGGAGCGGGGCATAATGTGGCAGAGAGGAGCGAAGATGTAAAGGAAGACCTGAGCCGCCGTTGCACTGTTTGTATGTGCGTGTGATGGGTGGATAAAGGAACGAGAGATGGAGGGGAGGTAAATAACTAATCACGTTTGGGCCACTTAACTGTCTCAGATGGAGGTGATTTCCATTAAGATACAGCACAGAGAGAAGGTATACAAGGGAGGGAGGCATGCATAGACGGGGTGAGCTGGAGGGATTTGCTGCAAGTTTTGTATGTCTTCTTCCTCCGTTTATCTGTACAACTTTGTACATGTATCCTCAGCCTCCATTTACCTGTTTTCTCCCCATCGCGATTCTTTCAGGCTGCTTTTTTAAAAATCTGGAGAGACTGGCTTCACCATCACACTGCTTCTGCTCCACTTCTGCCTTTCACTATTATTCTCTCTTTGTCTTGAACTCCTACTCAGGATTGCATGTGGTTATAGTCTAGCTGGGAAGACTGCTACTGCTAATTCAACAGCTTTGCGATAGTCTGAAATGAAAATAAATATTGCAAGCATGCATGATCACACAGTGCCATCTCTCTATATTATGTTTCAATCAATAGAGAAATGCATTTATTTAATCACTTACCACCTTCATGGCCGCATTAGAAGATAGTTTAAGATTTCTGGTAGTTCTTAAAGATAAGTCTGGTAATATTCTGTATCCAGGAAATTGCCTTATTTATTCTGTGTGTTATTCTATATTTTTCTTATTGTCAACAAATCCCATGAAAAGTTCTGACTAACAAGGAGTGTTGAGTATCCAACGCCATCCTTGAAACACATAACACATAATTGGCTGTGGCACACAGCTGCACATGATCATTTTTCTTCATTATAATAAATTTGGACTCTTTATTTTATTTTGAGCCAATCTCACATGCATCATACTGCTGCTAAATACTCTCTAGTAGTGATATGCAGATATTTAAAATATCAAAACTCTAAAAAAGAGGTCTAATGGTATACATACATTTTTCTATATTGTTTTTCTTGCAGTGTCAAAAACGCAGCAGCCATCCTTCTTTATGGCAATATTAACGTCATTTGGACATCATTATGTTCATTTTGCACTAAAGATTGTTATACAGTGAGAAAGTACTCATTATTTTTCCTTTGTCAAGTATTTCTTTCTCACATGAGTACACAAAAATAGGCTTTACAATGTGGTTTCATTTATGGAATTACCAGAAAACATGCTATATCGTGATGTGTGTCGTCATGGAGATATGAAATAACCTATATCAGGATAGAAGATTTTGGCCATATTACCCAGACTAGTTCAAAGTTGCAGTGGAAAATACTCCAAAAATATATACTGTATATAATTCACTGCTGTTTCTAAGTTACAATTGCAAAAAAAAAAACAGCCCTGTCCACTTTTAAAAAAAAAAATGAAAATGAAAGGCTGTATTTGTGACCGGTTTTTAAAGATGTATGTCTTCAGTTTGTCTGAAGACATAATTGTCTCTTCTACAGCGCTGCTCACTCTATCTTGTGTACTTCCTGCTAACGGTACTAAATCATTTGGTAACTGTGTTATTTATCAGTAGATACAGTATTGATCTTCTAGTCCCTCATAATAACCAAGGGGGTAAAATCATTTATAATAGCATATCCTGTTAAGAAGCACTCAGACTCGTACTTTCACCACAATGACAATAGGTCAGTGTTGTTTCTGTTAAAATTATGCTTATTTAGAGTGCAGTAACATGTCTTGGAATAATAATAATAATAATAATAATAATAATAATAATATGGACAACCAGTGGTGGCCTTAAGGTAAGAGAAGCGAGCTTGAAATCTAAAATCTGGGTGGGGAAAGTGAAGGAGCAGCACTTGTCCCTCCCTCATTACCACCACTGAGGGGCCCTTGAGCAAGGCCCTTAACCCCAACCGCTCCAGTGGACCGCTCCATGTGGAACTGTGGGAATGTGATCAGGGTGTTCCCGCAAAAGAAAAGTCAGTCATTCTTTCAAAGATTCTCTGATTCCCTTTTTTTGACCCTCATGTTGTCCTCGGGTCAAGTTGACGTGTTTTCCTATTTCAATGTTCTTTTTAATTTCCCAAAATAACATGATTGATTCCACACAACGCTCTTTGGCAAGTACAAATCTCTACTTTCGTTCATTTTGGGGCGTCTTATTCAATTTTATAGTATTTGAAAAACAAATGTAAGTGTTTTTGAGTAAAAGTTGATATATTCCAGTCTGTGATTATCCATCAAGATACATACATTCCTTTAAAATAATAATTCTTAATTTCTGCTTTTCTAACTCAAACATTAGGTATAATTTCCTATAAATGAGGTTTAGTGACCATAAATTCCAAAAATAACTGTGAAACTCAAGTTAATAAGTTAGTTACGTAGTGATGGAATCGTCAAACAAGCATCCAAAAAAGTGTTGAAAAATGGGACAAAAAAACGTAAGAAAAAGTTCAAAACATCGATAAGAAGCATCAACAAAAGTGTTGATTTTCAATTTTGACGGGAAGACCACACAAGGGTTAAATCTGAATATTTTCTTCACTCCTCTATGACGGTCAACTGAATATCTTGGAGACATTTGAGGATGTCTTCCTGGGCTTTAGGAAAGCCACAATCGCCATTTTCCCCTATATTCTGACATTTTATAGACCAACCAACTAATCGACTGATCAAAAAAAAAAAAATCAACAGTGGTAATAATGGATATTTGTAGCTCTAATATTGTTTTTAAAGCCCTGTGTGTGGCTCACCATAATATGACATAACCATGCTGATTTCTGGCTGGGCCGGCTGAAGGCCTGGGGTGGTGTGTGTCACAGCATTGCGTCAAGCAGTCCCTGACCCTCCACCTGACCCGTATGTCTGTTAGCAACATTACCGAGCATTAGATGAACCGATGAGCAGCTCACACGGTCCAGTTCCTGCCTGTGCCGCACATAGCCACGGCTCCTGCTTTTATGGCTCGCTCCGGGCTGCTGCCAGTGATGTAATGATCCCACGTCTCCCAAGTGGCCAGCGCTCATGCCTCGGTCCCCAAAGCGAGAGGGGGAGGATGATGTAATGACTCTGTTCTATAGTAGTGACTGGGGCTGAGATGTGTGTGAGGTGGTGTCCTGGGAGTTTCCATCTGCCTACCATTTTGTCTACATGTTAACATGAGTGCACCTGGTAAAGAGGGCATGACGCATAATATCCACAGTCAGAACAGGAACACCTACCTTTCATGGACCACAGGCCTGCTAACACGTGTGTGTGCGTGTGTGTGTGCGTGTGGGTGTTTTGGCATCAAAACATTTATTTTTAAAAAAAATGTTTAATGTGCAAAAGGTTATTAGGAAAATACTTATTACTGAAACTTTTTCAGAACTGGACACACACGTACACGCACACACGCACACACACACACACACACACACACACACACACACACACACACACACACACACAATTTTTGTTAAAGTTTGAAGTTTGCTGCTTGCCTATTGATGTTTGTAAAAATGCTGCCCGCTGGCTTTGTGTGGTTGTTTCATTGGTAGCCTTTTTATATGTGCGTTCAAGTAAGTATTTATATTTTATGCTCCACATTAAAGGTGAAACAATTAGTTGATTAACCGATTAGTCAATTCACAGAATATTCAGCCGCAAAACATTTGAAATTGATTATCATTTAAGCCGCTTCTGACCAGAAATGTCAAAAAGAATTTGCTGGTAGCAGCCTCTCGAATGTGAAGATGCTGCTGCTTCTTGTCCTCTGCGAAAGGAAGCTGCAAATCTTTGAGTGCAAAAGCTCATTCTTGACTTTAAAAATAGTTAACACAAACATCTTGGTTGCATAATGCCCTCCGACAATCTTTTTCTGGAGCTTTCAGTTGCGTCTCAGGGTATTTTTTTTTGTTGGTATAACAAGCAATTTGAGGGTGCCATTTTGTGCATCTTTTATTTTTTTGAACTTTTTTGTATTAATATAAACTTAACGATGAGATAACAACAACGCTCAGTACAACATTGGTCTATACACCTTTACATTTCACATGCACCCAACCAGTACAATGAATAGGAAACCAATAAAAGAATACGAAATGATAATTAAAAAAAATACACCCCAGTTCTCAGTTCTAGAAGTTCAAAATGACCAGGTTGCAAGTAGAGTGTTATGAGGAGGACATAGGGAAAGAGGCAAAGGCTTCACTCGAAAGCAATGAAGCCACTGTGGTGTTGGAGAAGTGAAGATATGGAGCACAAATGTTCATAAACTGTCCCTCTGAAGAGTGAAGCAGACAGGTCAGCTAATCAAGAGGAAAGCGTTCCATAATTATCTTATGCCAGTTTGATTTAGTAGGGGGTTTGTCATGCTGCATGTCTGAGGATATTACACAGTCTGGTAGAGATCCATCCATCCATCCATCCATCCATCCATCCATCCATCCATCTTCATCCGCTTATCCGGTATCGGGTCGCGGGAGCAGCAGCTCCAGTAGGGGACCCCAAACTTCCCTTTCCAAAGCCACATCAACCAGCTCCGACTGGGGGATCCCGAGGCGTTCCCAAGCCAGGTTAGAGATCCCTCCACCTAGTCCTGGGTCTTCCCCGAGGCCTCCTCCCAGCTGGACGTGCCTGGACCACCTCTCTAGGGAGGCGCCCAGGAGGCATCCTCACCAGATGACCGAACCACCTCAACTGGCTCCTTATGACGCGAAGGAGCAGCGGCTCTACTCCGAGCTCCTCTCGGCTGACTGAGCTTCTCACCCGATCTCTAAGGGAGACGCCAGCCCCCCTCTTGAGGAAACCCATTTCAGCCGCTTGTACCCTGGATCTCGTTCTTTCGGTCATGACCCAGCCTTCGTGACCACAGGTGAGGGTAGGAACAAAAACTGACAGGTAGATCGAGAGCTTTGCCTTCTGGCTCAGCTCCCTTTTCGTCACAACGGTGCGATAAACGGAATGTAATACCGCACCGGCTGCTCCGATTCTCCGACCAGTCTCACGCTCCATAGTCCCCTCACTCGCCAAGACCCCAAGGTATTTAGAGTCTGGTAGAGTTAGCACACACAATAGTATCTTGACTGGGGTAACCCAGGATTAAAGACAGAGGGTCCATGTGCAAAATAACACAGAGCATATTTTCCAGATCTTGCAAAACACCCAGCCAGTATGTTTGAATTTTAGGACGATTTAGACCAGATACAATGAGTATAGGTGCCCAGTGAGATTTTACAATTTTAAACATGCAGGCGGGAGTTGAGGGTTCATTTTATGTCTTTTGTTAGGAGAGATTTGTATCTTAAATTGCATTAATCGGGCACGGTTACACACAGATATTTTCTTTGTGTGAGTCCATATCTTAGTCCATTTATCCCCATCAATATCTATACCAAGTCACATTGCCATTTTTGCGTAACATCCTGTAGAGTGCATTTATCACCTCAGTCTGGCTTAAGACATTGTAAAAACGAGTCATGGATTTCTTAGCTGGGCCAAGGAGGAGCAATTGTTCAACTGCAGATGTAGTGGCATCAATATTGAGTGTAGTTCCCCGGTTTATGAAGACCCAAATCTGCAGGTATTTAAAAAAAGTCATGCCTGGGAAGATCGTACTTTTCGTAAGTTGTGCAAATGATAGCATGGATGCACCCTGCAACAAACCACGCATCCTCTTTATCTATCTCTAAGGCTTCCCATTGGCATAGCCAAAGATTTTGAGAAATTGAGTTTGGAACCCGAAAATCATCCAAACAGAGTGACACAGAAGTTTCAGGCTCCAGCACATAAAGCCAAACATCGTCCACGTAAGGAGAAATGTTATGTTGGATCCCACCTATAGTCATGCCAACTAGTTCAGAGTCTTGCCTTACGGCGGTAGCAGTAACGGGTCTGATGTTAAGCAAAGTGCCCTTTTAATATCTGTCAGTTCTTTTTTGAGTTTTAGTTGCTGTTCTAATTGTCTTTTCTTTTTCGAGGCTGAATAGGCTATAATTATACCCCTGATGTATGCTTTAGCAGTTGATGGGTCGTTAGTAGATTGTGAATTAATAGACAAAAATATCTTAAATTCACTTTTCAGATGAGAGAGGAATTTGTCATCTTTCAGGAGACGCGTATCGAATCTCCAGCGTTTCTATGTCTAGAGACAATTGAAGGAACAGAACTGAATGATCGCTAACCACGATATTGCCAATTGAGCAAGAAGACACAGATTGCATCACAGACTGGGGTACGAAAAAAATAATAATCAATTTGTGTGTGGCACTTATGAGGAGGGGAGTAAAAGGTGAATTCTCTATCCGACAGGTGTAGCATCCTCCATGTCTCGACCAGGTTGATTTCTCCACAAGTCGACAAGAGGGCTCTAGCCTGGTTTGACAGAGGAGAATTTTGTGGGGGGGTGTCTATCAAGTCGAGGATTACGTAGACAATGAAAGTCACCTCCCACCAAGGCCAGTGACGAAGATACTTCTGCAAATTCTGAAAATGTTTTCATTAAAAATCTTCCGTACTTGTCCTTTTTATACATTTTTTTTTAATTGGAATGGTATATGTATCAATGTAACAAGCCCTCTGCTACTGGTGGGAAAAGAAGAAAAGTACACCTGGCCAACCCAGCTGTATTTAAATTTGAGATGCTCACTGTCCTCTAAGTGGGACTCTTGCAGTAGAGCCAGATCTACCCCCTCCCTCCTTTCTTCGCTTCACATTACCCCTCAAACCCCTTATATTCCATGAACAGAGTTTTAACTTATTACGTGGCGTCTTTCTATTGGCAATTATAATGGACTAAGTTGAGTAGCCATACAGATGCCAAGGGATGCAGTTTTATAGAGTCTATATTATATTGTCCTGCTTTTAGGGGCATGTTTTTAGGTAGTTTACCCGAATATATTGACATGATACACTGAATGTGGGAGACCAGTACGGAGCATGACCTGCAAGTAGCAGAGAACCAGAACATAACAGTAGAAAACTAGACATATTAAAGGAAAAAAAGGGGAAATGTTGAAGGAAAATGGATAATGGATAATGGATAACGGGGGGTGGGGATTGCTGTTCTGTAAGACACCTCCACTGTGTGTTTATCACACCACGTGAACAGAAAGAAAACAAAGCAAGTGACATAACCCAGTTGGCCAGGATCCACCGCAACATCCCAATTATTACACGATAAACAACATTTTTCAGTTTATAAGCCTCTAAATGTGAATCATCTACTACTCCTGAACCAGCTGGACCTTCATTGAATGAACACTGGTGTATAATTACGCAAGGGCACACCTTAATGCATATTATGATAACGAATAGTCATTCACATGTATGTAAATATATTATAAAAGAGGATAGTCACCAGTACACCACACAGTGTACCGAGTGGCCAAACCTAGCTCTGACATGATGTCGGGGGGAAGGAAGGTTTTCTTGGTACCGTTCAGAGACACTTGTAACTTTGCAGGGAAGAGCATGGAGTAATCAGCACCGATTTGTCTCCGGCGGACAGGTCATGGTAGAAGGAAATGTTCTTTCCTTCATAATAATATCCCAGTCTGTGCTGGTCCGGGAACGCGTGGAACTGAATGAGGACACGCCTCCTAGCATCCATGTCAAGAAAATCCGGTAGCCAGTGTTCAAAGAAGTCCAAAGCACTACTCCCTTCCAGATTCTCGGGAAGGTTGAAGATGTGGATATTTCTCCAGTTCGTCTATATGGTCGAGGAGGGATTCTACTATTCGATTAGCTTGCGGCTCGTTAGCGGTCTCAAACTGTAGCATTGTAGCGTCTGCTTCATCCAAGCGGCCATTAGCCCTCTTCAGCTCGGTAGTATGAGACAGTGTCACTGCGAAATGTGAGTCGAGTGCAGATTTGAGTCGCGCGTGCTCAGATGTAGAGATTCAAGTTCTGCCTCCTCACTGTCTTCACCATGCTCGCTGCCATGTTGGGCTAGCTCCATATCCATGTTGACGGTTGGCGGTCGCAGCTTCATCTTTCCCTTTGGCATTGTTTGGTGTTGTTTTGTCCAGAAGTTTTCAAGAGTTATACTACTGCACTGGCATTATAAGAAGACAACGTGGTATGCAAAATATATGGAGGGTGTTGGTGGAGCTCCCGCAAAACCGACTGTCTCCTAGGCCCCTTTTGGGCATCTTTTAATAGGCATAGTCCACTATTTTCTAATATTTGATCCAACCGATTAATCAGGAGTGTAATCAGCAGGGTTAATTGATAATGGAAATTTGTTTTAGTGCATCCCCATTGCATATCTAATCTACTGAAATGGTATGTTTTACCTTCCCTAAATGTCCTGGATTGTCTATTTAGCTCACCCAGTGACATCCTTGTCCTGCCACTCCCTAGGTTCCTTCAGCTCCTGGGGGAATCCAGAAATACCATGAGAGCGACTGTTTAGTCAGCTGTTGTGTGACTATGTATGGCCCAGTGCCCTGACAACAAAGACATTATGCCTTTTAATAAAGACCATTACCACATGCTAGCAACAATGTAAAGTCTTCCCTCTGTCACCCTCTCTGCCTCTTGCATACCTCATCTTGCTCATTCATTCATTCCCATCGTCTCCCCCTTTTTCCTTGTCGACCATTGCCTAACTTGTGCCTTCCCTGACCTCCCCTTTGCTACTTGTCAGTATTTGGTATCAAAGACGTCCACCTGTGTGCCCGGAGAAAGTCTGGCTATATATAGCTACACTTTTCATAAGACAGTCCGACTGTTGCTGGGCTATTTTGTTGAGCAACGGCTCATTCACAAATTGGCATCCCAGTAAAGACTTGCACATTTCTCGAGTATCTATCAGCCACTGCTACTGTTTGGTCTGTGTTATACAGTTGTGCTCAAGTTCACATACCCATGCTTAAGTTGACTAAAAAGAAGAATAAAAACATCTTTTGGAAATTGATCTTAATGCCTTAATAAAAAAAATAAAAGAAAAAGGAAAAATCCAACCTTTTTAAGGACACCAATTTTCTTTGTAAATGAATAAATGTTCTTCCTAAAAATACAGGGGGCATAAGTATACACCCCCCTATGTTAAATTCCCATAGAGGCAGGCAAATGTTTATTATTAAAGGCCAGTTATTTCATGGATCCAGGATAATATGCATCCTGATAAAGTTCCCTTGGCCTTATTGGAATTAAAATACCCCCCCTCCATATCATCACATAACCTTCACCATACATAGAGATTGGCATGGGGTACTTTCCATAAAATCATCTCTTTATCATCTCTTTATTAGGATGTGTAGTATCCAGGATACTATGCACCCTGATAAAGTTCCTTGGCCTTTGGAATTAAAATAGCCCCCATATATCATCACATACCCTTCATCATACATAGAGATTAGCAATTAGCATGGGGAACTTTCCATAAGATTATCTCACAATGCCAATCAAACCAGCTATTAGTCTAACTGAAATAAAACCATGCCAATCTCTATGTATGGTGAAGGGTATGTAATGATGGGGGGGGGGGTATTTTAATTCCAAAGGCCAAGGGAACTTTATTTGGCCTTTTAATAATAAAAATGTGCCTGCCTCTATGGGAATTTAACATAGGGGGGTGTATACTTATGCCCCCTGTATTTTAAGGAAGAACATTTATTCATTTACAAAGAAAATTGGTGTCCTTTTAAAAGGTTGGATTTTTCCTTTTTTTTCAATTAAGGCATTAAGATCAATTTCCAAAAGATGATTTTTAAGCATGGTTATGTAAACTTATGAGCACCACTGTATGTGTGCTGTTCCACGTTTTTTGGTCGTCCGTCTCTTCTGCATACGTTCAGCTATTGACCCTCGTGTTGTCTTCCCGTCAAAATTGATAATCAACACTTTTGTTGACGGTTATTAACAATGTTTTTAAGTTTTTCTTATGTTTTTGTCCCTTTTTTCAACCCTGAAGGCAATGTTTGCCACGTTTTCAACACTACGTAACACTAACTTATTAACTTTAGTTTACAGTTATTTATGGTCAATAAACCTCATTTACAGGAAATTATACCTAATCTTGAAGTTGGAAAAGCAGAAATTAGTAATGTCGGATGTCGCTTGCTTGGCACCGCTGTGCCACTACAACACCTACAACTTTCATACTCTATGGCTATTATTCAAGACATTGATATTAATTAGAAGAATTATCACTTTTCCACATTTCTTACAACTTCACCTTCTTCTTACACATTTTAACCAGCAATCCAGTTAAGCTTTAGCATTTATTATTATTTACATTAGTGGTGTTATTCAACTTAATTATAACCATTCCTACTTCTTCTTACCGATTTAAGCTATTCATCCAGTTGAGCTTTAGCATTTCATTCATTTTAGTTTATTATTTTGTCTTCCGTACGTTTTTGGTCATCCGGAACTTCTGCATGCGTTCAGCTAAACCATTCATTCAACTTTTAAAAATTTTCAGCAGGTGATGGGACTTCTTATTTATATTTATACTATTTTCTGCTTTTTATTTTTATTTTTTAATATTAAGCTTTATCAGTTTAGCTTTAGCATTTAAATTTTTTTTTTAATGATGCCACATCTTTTTTTTTACATTAGTGGTGTTATTCAACTTTTTCACCTATTCTCAATATTCCAACTTCTTCTCACGGATTTAAGCTATTCATCAAGTGTAACATTCCCACGCATTTTCTGCAGGAAATGCATTTTCTAGTTTTACGGATGATATTGCAATATTACATGTGTTTGTATATGTAATAGACATAATTATTACCGTAGCTTGGGAAAGCTGTGCTCCTACTTCATGCTGGAAGATTCTGCAGGTCAGACATGCAGTTTTATGTTTGTGTACTTATGTGTCCCTATCACTGTGTGCACTGGGAAGAAGCTAACCCATGTACATGAGTGTACTGTTAGTTTGTTAACCTATGCAGTACATGTCGAACTGGAGGAACGTATAGGCTGAGCGGGAGGATTTTTAGTGTTAACGGGGAGAGGGGGTCACAGTCCTCTCACATCCTTTTCCTAGAAATGCACACACGCACACATACGCACAAACCCAATATGCTGATGGGATGGAAAGTCACTGCAACACAGAAAACATGGGGGGGAGATGGAAGAGATTTGAAGTCAGGAGTTATGTGTTGGCAGCTGTCGGAAGACCCAGCTGATATCAGATATGCTGTTGCACATGGGAAATTCATCCCTCATTTTTCCCTCTCTTCCCTCATCCCCTCATTTTTTTTTCACTCATCCTCTCTCTTCCAGCTCATCGTCCTATCATGTCCCTCACTCTCTGCACAGGCAAGCTCATCAGCATTCACACTGCAGGAAATGCATTTTCAAGTCAGCATTCACACTATTGTTATTGTATTCTTTATTATTATTCCGTTACATTACATATTGTTTTTTTTATTTTGTCTGCTTTCTCTCCTGCCTACTTTTGAGCCACAGAAACCCAAGCACATGCATGCACACACCCCCTCCATGCGCTTGGAAAAACAACACTAAAGAGGTTTTGAGGAAAAGGCAGCTTTCAGAGGAATAACAGGACCGAGGGCCTTTGCCATTTTAACGCTTGCCCGTCCTTTTATTGATTGCAGGCCTTCCTTCCTGTGGCGTATGGAGGCGGAGCGCGTCTGATCAGATACGCTTGTATCAGCTCTGTCCTCCCGTCACTGCCCCAGTTTGTGCTGGCCGTTGCCAAACAGCTTATTCACAGGGGCGTTCAAGGAACATATTGGTTGTATGTATTTAACAGTGGCCTAACTTTGAAGTGATTGCATGTTCCCAGAGGCTCTGACAGGGTCTGATAAGTTTGTACAGTATGTGTCTTGCATTGATGGATGTCTTGTTGGGTATTAATGAGCAGCTATGAGGTAGTGATATTGTGTTGCATTGGTTTTTGGATGTAACTGTTTGTCAGGAACAAGGTAGTGCAGAGATGAATGGAGCTGCTTGACTAACAAAGGCAGTAGAGGTTTAGTCTGCAGTGTCCTCTGGCCTCAACTAGAGGGAAATCAGCCACACACACACACACACACACACACAGTCGATGCATACAAAATTCTGTACATCACCGCATTGTCTGTCTGTTGCTAGACGTGTTGAAACATCTGCAGCTGAAACAAAACTGCAGTAAGTGAGGTGTGTTGTGTGAATGGAGGGTGGGTTGAATGAATGATTGAGGAACAGAGGAGGTGGAGGAGAGTGTATTTTGAAGCGGATGGTTTCCTACTCCCAATTCTCTTCCCTCCTCTCTCGCTCTCTCCTCCCTACGCTCCCCTTTTCTCAGCGTCGGGATTGGCAGTTTTCAGGGAGCCCTCGCCATGCAGCAGTCAGTACAGGAGGGGCAACCCTCCCCCATCCCGCCCTCTCCTCCTCCCCCCCTCGACTTTTTGCCGTTGTAAGGAGTGGTGCTGTTTATGAATGAGCCCAAGAGCCGCAGAATGTGAATGGAAATCAGAGAGGGAGCGAGCAGATAGGGGTGCGGGCTCAATGAAATGCAGCAAATTAGGGAAGAAAAATGGAGGAAGGATGCTGAATGAAAAGCACAAAGGTTGGAGGGAGCAGAAGAGGGGAGCAGGGGAGAGGGTGTGCTGGTGGGCTATAGAAATGAGGAGAATGTAAAATTTTATTGGGGCGATAGCCACACTTCAATTGCTGTGTCCCTTTTTAGAGGTGTGTGGGTGTGTGTGTGTGTGTGTGTGTGAGAGAGTGTGTGTTTCAATGCCCCCCCCCAAAAAAAGGTATGCAGATCAGGGAGGATGCCTAGACTCATGCCTTTTTGCCTATGAGCCAAAAGGAACCTCCACTAACTAACTAACCCACATGCACAGCTTTCTCTGAAAGCTGGTCCTCCGTGCTTTGAATAATAACAGGGTTACCGGGGCAACCAGGCTAGGATGATCGATGGGCCTGGCCCTGATAAACAGAGCACAGAGGGAGTGTGTGTGTGTGTGTGTGTGTGTGTGTGTGTGTGTGTGTGTGTGTGTGTGTGTGTGTGTGTGTGTGTGTGTGTGTGTGTGTGTGTGTGTGTGTGTCACAGGGTTTCTGATGTCGCTGTGGGAGTTTTTGTTCTAGGACAATTATCAAATTATCATATCTTTCAACCTGAAAGTGTGGGTGGGTTGGGGGGGGGGGGTTGTTTATAGACTACACACAGAGACACAGGCTCTGTATTTGTTAGCGGAAGTTGGGTTTGCTGTGTGTGTGTGTGTGGTTTTTATGTTTCAGTCAGTGACTCCGTGTTCAGTGACATTAAAAGTGCTTGGTGATAGGGCTTGTGTTGGCCGACTGTGTGGATGACCACACACACTTATTCACTTATAGTAATAATAGGGCCATTGGAAGGTGAGGACTGTTACTCAACCCCACACAGAGTGCAAATTGTATAGCCAACCAGTGAGTCACACTTGCTACTCGATTTGATAAAAACAACATTGCATAAAAACGCCATACAAAACAGGCTTGATTTAGTAACGCAATGGTAGCATTAGCGCTTGGAGTGATGTAAACACAGCCGTGAATTTGCGTGGAATGTAGAATGGTCGGCATTTAACAGTCCCTAACCCCCCCAGCAGTTAGCAGTAGTTATATAGATAGATAAAAGCCCCCCCACTTCTGCACCAGTCTGTGTCCGTGTTAACACAGCCCACCTCCACGAGTCTTACCCACCAGAGCAGCATCTGCATCAGCCATGTTTCCACAAAAACAAAAACCCAGCAGTCTCTGAACTCGCGTTGGGAGTTTTGTTGAAGTTGGACGTTGTCCAGTTAGTTGTCTCATGATCGAACGCTTGCAAGCAGGATGGATCGGACAGGTGGCCGTCTAGCGCTAGCTTTCCACCCAGCTGGAAGTCCTGCCCTTGTTCAGTGTTTCCGCTTAGCGCACACTGCCGTTGTTGTCACCGCTGGCTGAGGTGCTGGTCTCTGTAGCAGGTGACGCTCATGTAGTGTGTCGAGTTTTCGTATTCTCCGATCTGTACCTAATGTAGCCCGGTGGTACACATGTGCAGTAGTTTGAATGCACATAATTGTGTTAAAAGTTTATCCTGAAAATAGATAGTTGTAGCAAGGCAAGGCAAGGCAAGGCAGCTTTATTTATAGAGCACATTTAAGCAACAGGGCAATTCAAAGTGCTTTACACAAAATCAGTTAAAAACAATAAAAACAGTTAAAAGAAAATAAAACCCATAAAAAAACAGAAGAATCATTTCAAAAATAAAAACAGATAAAACACAGGAATAAAAGTTACAGTGCAGTATAAAAGAATAAACAGTAAAGAAATGAACATCATTTAAAGGAAGGCAACATCAAAAAGAAAGGTCTTCAGCATTGATTTAAAAGAACTGAGAGTAGCAGCAGACCTGCAGGTTTCTGGGAGTTTGTTCCAGATATGAGGAGCATAGAAACTGAAAGCTGCTTCCCCCTGTTTAGTTCTGACTCTAGGAACAGACCGTAGACCCGTCCCAGATGACCTGAGAGGTCTGGGGGGGTCATAGTGTACTAGCAGATCAGAAATGTATTTTGGCCCTAAACCGTTTAGTGATTTATAAACTACCAAAAGAACTTTGAAATCAATTCTTTGGGGCACAGGAAGCCAGTGTAAGGACTTCAGAACTGGAGTGATGTGATCCAGTCTCTTGGTCTTAGTGAGGACCCGAGCAGCAGCGTTCTGAACCAGCTGCAGCTGTCTGATTGATTTTTTTAGGGAGACCTGTAAAGACCCCGTTACAATAGTCAAGTCTACTGAAGATGAAAGCATGGACTAGTTTTTCCAAATCCTGTTGACACATAAGTCCTTTAACCCTTGATATATTCTTAAGGTGATAATAAGCTGACTTTATAATTGTCTTAATGTGGCTGTTAAAGTTCAGGTCAGAGTCCATGACTACACCAAGATTTCTGGCTTTGTCTGTTGTTTTTAACATTGTTGTTTGAAGCTGAGCGCAGACTTTTAATCGTTCCTCTTTTGCTCCAAAAACAACCACCTCAGTTTTTCCCTCATTTAATTTCAGAAAGTTCTGGCACATCCAGCCGTTAATTTGTTCGATGCACTTAGTCAGTTTTTGTATTGGACTATAGTCCCCTGGCGATAAGGTTATGTAAATTTGTGTGTCGTCCGCATAACTATGGTAACTTATTTTGTTGTTTTCCATAATCTGAGCCAGTGGAAGCATGTAGATGTTAAACAGAAGAGGCCCCAGAATGGAGCCTAGGGGAACTCCGCACGTCATATTTGTACGTTCAGATGTATAATTACCTATTGACACAAAGTAATCCCTATTCTGTAAGTAGGATTCAAACCAGTTTAGTACTGAGCCAGAAAGGCCAACCCAGTTTTCCAATCGGTCTAGTAATATGTCGTGGTCAACCGTGTCAAATGCAGCACTGAGATCAAGTAATACTAAGACTGAAATTTTGCCATTATCTGTGTTAAGGTGGACGTCATTAAAGACCGAGAGCCGTCTCAGTGCTGTGGTGTGGTCGGAAACCCGACTGAAAGGTATCAAAACTGTTGTTTAGTGACAAGAAATGGTTGAGTTGTTGAAAAACTGCTTTTTCAATGATTTTACTTAAAAACGGAAGGTTTGATATTGGTCTATAGTTGCTCATTAGTGACGTGTCTAGATTGTTCTTTTTTAAGAGTGGCTTGATTACTGCAGTTTTCAGGGCCTGTGGAAAGATTCCTGAAAGAAGAGACATGTTCACAATCTGTAGAAGATCAGAAGCCAGCCAGCGTAGCCCCAAGACTTGCTTTGGCTCGCTTCGGGTCCAACCCCCTATGGGCGGGTTGAAAACATGCAGAACTAGCCGGCTTGTACTTTACTAGCTCCACGCAAGATGACGATTTTTGCGTCATCTGAGTTTTTTTCCAGGCACACAATACAGATATCTCTCGTCTCCGGGGACACGAGGGAGGAAGCACGGGCATTAAAAATACAACAGGGTTTCTACTGATACAAAGCTTAATGCTAATATTTATACATCAATATTTTGGTGATTGGCATTCACACAGCCTCCTCTGTCTGCACTGCACACTGCTGCATCAAATTACCCTTGCTGCCTCCCTTCCAATTGTCCCCCCCCCCTCCCGGCAGAGAGGAGGAGGAGCAGTAGGAAGGAAGAGCGGCTGCTGAGAGGTGCATCGGCAGACAATGTCGCCTCTCAAGAGCCGAAGTGTCATCCTGGAGCATTTCTCGCAAAAGACATTATGTCAACCTCAAAGAAGGAGTCATCTAAGTGTATTTGGAGTCGCTCTGCTCTTTTCTCATAAATACAAAGAGACAAGCTTCCCTTGCTGTGACAATCGCTGTATGTCACAGCACAAAAAGTCACTTCTCTGTAACCTTGTACACTTAAATCTGTGATTACAGTGACATATTCTGTCCTACAAATCAACATGTAAGACACGCACACACATGCATTTAATTACACTGTGTGCTAAAATGTTGTAAAGTTGGACAGTTCCAGAACTATTACGTCAAGGTTTTCGTTCCTGTTTGTGAAAGAGGAAGAATTTCCGAGTGTTTGACAGGAGTTTTCTGTCAGAGAGACAGCAGACGCGGTGTTCAGAGTCTCCATGGCGTCATTAACCTATCATCGCGTAGCTCTGAGCAGGGAAAGCCCTGTGTGCTACGTAATAGCACTGTGTGCGTCACTGATGTCCCAGTGTATCTAGCCCTCTGCAGTGACGCACGGTTGCTGCAATCCTGCCAGTAATGTGGAGTTATACAGTAACCTGTGATGTTCATCGCTGTGTTGCGGTGTATATTTTGGGATCTGTGAGTCAATCTTCAACAGAGTAAGTAAGGATCGACAGCAGAACTTGCTGCTGTAGATCCATACACTGTTGAGTGTTGCATGTGTCTCCGAACTAACAGTTTACTAAGATATTCAGATATTAGTTTATAGTACCAATGCTTTCAATCCACTGTGAGAGACATACAAAGACAATTTCCAGTTAAAACTATCAGAGACTGATACATATAGCTATATATACTCTGCAACCCCTTACTCTGTTCTACATACCATTCCTCTACAGCATGCTCTACACGCTAATGTATATTTTATTACACTCAAAGTTCATATCTGTCTTGTGTCTCACTGCTGCAGGCAGCTGTTTTCAGAGAAAACACAACAATTACTAGCTTGTGAACATAGTGGAACAGTTAGCTGCTAAAAAGCCAGATATTAGCCATAGGAGTTGGTGGAGACTACAACTGAGCTAAAAGAAGAGTTAGAGAATATTGGATTTACATTCATCAGGTGTCCAGAAACACAACTACAAATACAGTGCGAAGCCCACTGCATGGTCACCCCCCCACAGAATTAAGACTTCATGCAGTGTAGCTATATGACGACTTTGACTCGGTTATTGTTCACCAGCACCTTGCTTTGCAGCACCTTGTCTCTGAGTCCTCTCCTGTAAGACCATTACAGCAGCCAAGTCTTAAGCCTTGTGTTGTCTTCCCTTCGAAAATGAAAATCAACACTTTTGACGCTTTTAATCAATGTCTTTCACTTTTTCTTACGTTTTTGTCCCATTTTTTTAACACTTTTGACGCTTTTTTCCCCCCGATGCTTGACACTTTATTTTCAACACTATGTTGTTAATACTATCTTATTAACTTTAGTTTTGCAGTTATTTTCTGAATTTATGTTCGATAAACTTCATTTATAGAAAATTATACCTAATGTTTGAGTTAGAAAAGCAGAAATTAGGAATTATTTTGACTACAATTAAAGGAATGGATGTTGATGGATAATCACAGACTGGAATATGTCAACTTTTACTCAGTACTATAGCAAAACCACTTCATTTTTTTTTGCTATAAAATTGAATAAGATACCCCAAAATTAATGAAAGTAGAGATTTGTACTTGCCAAAGAGCGTTGTGTGGAATCAATCATGTTATTTTGGGGAATTAAAAAGAACATTGATATAGGAAAACGGGTCAATTTGACCCGAGGACAACATGAGGGTTAAAATTCTCCATTTCTTTTCTTCTTTTTCTCTGTCTTTAGATTTTTAGGAGCGCGCTGCCTTTGTTGGAGGCGGTCCCCTGCACTCTTACATAATACTGCTTGTAATGCTGCAGGCCTCCTGCACTTCCACCTCTGCATCTTCATGTCTGTCTGTCCCCCTGTGGACCTGCCAGCCTCTACTTCCACACTCTACCTCCTTGCCTGTGTTATACTATCTATCAACATATCTACATCTACACACACTATTGACTTCTTAACCCTTGTGTTGTCTTCCCGTCAAAATTGAAAATCAGCAATTCTGTTGACGCCTTTTATCAACGTTTTTATCTTTTTCTTACGTTTTTGTCCTTTTTTTCAATGTTTGTCACTTATTTTCAACCCTACGCAACACTAACTTCAGTTTTACAGTTATTTTTGGAATTTAGGGTCAATAAATAAGGAAATTATACCTAATGTTTGAGTTGCAATAGCAGAAATTAGGAATTATTTCGACTAAAATTAAAGGAATGGATGTTGATGGATAATCACACACTGGAATATATCAACTTTTACTCAAAAACACTTACATTTGTTTTTCAAATGCTATAAAATTGAATAAGACGCCCAAAATTACCCATCAAAATCACCCCAAAGAGCGTTGTGTGGAATCAATCATGTTATTATATTATATTTCATGTTATTTTGGGTAATTAAAAAGAACATTGATATGGGAAAACGGGTCAATTTGACCCGAGCACAACACGAGGGTTAACTGACAGATTTACTCCCTGAGCCTCTGTTTGTCTTTTGCTAATTCTCTGTCTTTGTCGTCTTTGTCTCTGTTTGTGGACCAACCTCAAGGAGAGAAAGAGAGAGAAGTTTATATAACACTCCATTTGCCTTACACACACACACACACACACGCACACGCATACAGCATGCATACACACGCACACAGAGGGATTCTGGATAAAAAGCGAAGTTGTAACCACTTAGAATTAAGATTACACTTTCCTCTTACAATCTTTAGGGAAAGCAGTTTTTAATAAACTGACTACTTCTGTAACCTCAGAGTGACTCGGAGAGCTTGTCGGATATCGCGATGTACTGTTCAAGGTTCTTATTTCTCTGACGTTTGTGTGAATTGACAGCTGAGACTTTCTGCCAGATTTGTTGTGGCCTTCACAGCTCTTCATATTGAACACTGAGGCGACTCTTCAGGTGGTTGGTTACTAAAAAAAAAACCTTCAACAGCAGAGACTCATTTTGTTCCTGATTCAGTTGATAATTTTAAGGCTTTCTTCACTGTGTCACTTTTCTGTTTCTTGGATTAGATTTGCTTTTCTTTGTTGCCACCTCTGCCTGTGCACAGTTCAGCACATGGTGGGATACAGTATTGTCATCTGTTGCTGGAACTTGAGGAAGTTGGATCACTTGGAGCAGATGACCTTGCTTATTCAGATACAGCAAGATGAGACTGCATGAAATTAGGAATCACGATTGCCATTTCATATGTAAATACACTCAAACTCATCTGAACTGTCATCCCACCATCACCATAGCGATATGGACAGTCACAGAGAGATGCTGAGTCTAACACATCCAATCCTTGACCAAGTTCTCTTATGTATCTAGGCGATGTTGTGTGCTATTTTGTGTATTACTTCAGTGATAGTCTTGCATTGCCAGACCTATCTCCACAGCGCTGTGGAGTAAGTCTGACTACACCACAGATGCATGCTAGGATGGGAGAATAACCTACTCCGGATCGTCTTGGGCGCGCTGTGCTCTAAACGCAGCAAAAGTGGCTCTGCGAAATAGACATTACACACCCCGCAAAAGAAAACGACACATACAGCATTCAATCTTTACGCAATACAGTAACGTGAGCTTGACACATGGTTAAACGTAGTTTGCTCTTGCCAGTGCATCGCCATTTTCAGTGTGTAACTTGCTAGCTCGAAGTCTGTTGTTGTTTCCCAAAGCATAGGGATTTTGAGAACGGCAACACACAGAGAGCAGGCAATCATTTTATTCTTTGTAGTGATCCCCAGTGGGGGAATTACAATTTGGACTCTGTTAGAAATCACTACACACAGGCACACACACATGCTCAGGTCCTATGCACAAATAAAGAGATGTCAGAGTGAGTGGGCTGCCATTGAGCGGTTGGGTGGGGGTGGGGGTGGGGCATGTTGTCGGTGCCCAGGAGGTGAGCTGGCATCTCTCCAACTATATATCCTATAAATGTACTTTCATTGGTCCAGACTACTTAATTGATCACGCACGCCTGGCTGTGTGTAATGAGTGGACGTAATCTAATGAACGTATTCAATTTCCCATACAAGTGTCAGCAATGACAAAGCTAAAACAGACACCATAGAAAAGGTCTGGTTGTGATTACATAAGCAAGTTTATTTTTTTTTTTATTTTTTATTTTTTTCTTCTTCTTCTTCTCTTTCTCTAACCAGATTAATTCTCCACAATCACTTTCTGACAAAGTTTGTGCTACGTCCGATACTTGGCATCGTTGTGAACGGTATTATTATTATTCCTGTAGTTATTACACAGAAGGTCCGACCCAAAACTAGTTGGTCAGCATGCACAGAAAAAGAATAGCTACATCAAAAACTGAGTTACCAGAAGTAGTGTAAATGATTAAATAAATCTTTCACACCCAATATATATAAATGAAGGACCCAGTTAATAACTTTGCATGAATAGTTATGTAACAATGGGGCTCTCTACGCACTGGCCTGTGACCCATGCCATGCTCGATAAGAATTCATGAACAAGTAGAAAGGACACTAATATAGATCCCTCTGAGGCTTTTCTCTGGAGGACAGTTGCTCTCAGTGCTTCTTCTCTGCATTGTCTGTATAGATTACTGTGGGTATTGGTGCTTAGGATGAAGTGCCAAGAGAGCAAATGAGTGTGTTCAGTGAGACAAGGTAAAGGGTACAGGGAGGGCGAGCTGAGGTACTGTATGTGTGTAACAGTTAGAGAGATTGAATTGATTGATGGTGGAAACCACTCAGTGCAGTCTCTGCTCGCTGAAAGCCACCTGTCCCTTCAGTTCCATCACTGCACGTCACCGCCGTCGACTGGCCTGAACCGCCTCTGCTCTCTATGCTGCTGTGCTTGCAGCATTACCATGCCATTATTTTTCAACAGATTAAGTACAGCATTGCCTTTTTCCAATGTGGTATCAAGATTTGATTTGATCAAGAAGATCTGAATTTGACAGCCAGTGCCAATTACTATTTAAGTCTATCTATAAATAGGCATGCACCAATCCAACTTTTCAGTCCAGATACCTTTGCTTTAGGTATACGGGCACCAGTACACCACCCCGATATACCCGTATTGAATTCATTATTTTCTGAAGCTACAGTGTGTAGTATTTCCTCCTTCATTTCAACTGTCGCACAAAAGCATTACATTAACTGTGAATAGAAGCAAGAGGAAGCTGATGTGCTCTCTACTGACGATACATGTTTTACCGGACAAATGTAAACAGGATAATACTGCAGGATAGCGATGCAGTGATGAGTCAAAAGGTATTTTGAGGAAGAAGTCTCACATTTGGATGGAGGATTATCTCGTCCGGTAGTGCTAGGATTAACTAGCGCCATTGGGCATAGCAA